>CAUPSG010000936.1:0-18689 GCA_963513935.1 Aphrophora alni | reverse complement strand
TATATTTCGGTTGGTAAATCGGTTGGTTTTGGTTGGTACTTTTACCTACTTTTAAACCTATGCGTTACCACAGCACACGTAGGATTCCAGCGTCTTGCACAATTCCTGAAAAAGCAGAAAATAATTCGTTAAAATAAGCTTGTCCTCTGTGTTTTACGGGGTTGGAACCGTCATCTGGTACAGTAAAGCCGTATCAGAGCCCACATTACAAGCCGGGGTAAGCAGAAGGCTTTACCCCTTGTGGAAATAGCCCCAAATCCATCGCTATTTCCTGTGACCACCACTCCCTTACAAAATTGTGGCCTCCAAAATTTTTTTTGAATTTTTTTACGAATTTACTTCAAACCAAACAGGTTTACGAGAGAATTAACTCTTCGCCAGGGACCTGAGAAACACACACACACACACACACATACACACCTATGTCACACAGGTTTACGAGAGAATTAACTCAGCGCCAGGGACCTGAGAAACACACACATACACACCTATGTCACACAGGTTTACGAGAGAATAAACTCCTCGCCAGGGACCTGAGAAACACACACACACACACACACACACAACTCAAATTAGGCTAGAAGTAAATCGTAATAACTTTTAGCACTACGTATTGCAGATTTACAATTTTTATTATGTTCTAACATTGGTACTAAAAATCTTAAAATCATACTCTGTATTTCAAAGACATTATCCCTGAAAAGTGATCACTAATCCTTGTGAGTCGCGACATCTATATATTCTCAACTGAATATCGATTAACTTCGCCGCCTTGTTCGTAAGAATATTTGATATATTTATCCTTTATTTAGTCAATATGTGTTCTTTACTTAGTTATAGGTACTATTTATGTCATAATTATAAGTACTTGTCCCAAACATAGGGAATTTAACTTTCCCCAAAGCCGCTAGTATTAGGTACGTATACTATATCAATTGTAACAATCAAAAGTTCCCTTAGTATTTCAGAGGCTGCATTATATAAATTTTGGGCAAATCTCAATGATGTTAATCTACAGGAACGCTCTCCACCTATCATAAAAACATGTATATATGTTTATTGTTTTTAAAATATGACAATAATATACTTTAGTTAGTTATAGAATTATCCACTCCTCACCGTGAAATACATAAGCTGTGATATATATTATCCCCATAATAACAAAATTTATTGAATTCTTTGTTTTTTGTAACCATATGGCATAGTATCATATTTTCCTACATATCTCCTTTTAGGACCCGTTACTTTAAATACCTTTGTTTCCTTTACAGTTACAATATCTACATTTTTATTTCTCCTAATTCTATTCTCTTCAATTTGTAAAGACAGTTTAGCTTCGCTCAGGACCATGTCTTTAAGTTTTTCAAAGTTCAGTTTTTCAGATGTTTTAAGATTAAGTGTTAGACCTTTAATTTTACACACCTCTATAATACCATTACTGTTTGTAGAAAATACTTGGTATGCGTATGTTTTAGGGCCTCCCGAAACAAATTCTAAAATGTAGGATCCAGGGCCATACTCTTCCAATTCATTCGTCATTTCCCCTAGGTAATCACCAGTAGCAACTTTATGTGTACCCTCCTTGTATGAATAAATAACACTATCCGTGTCATAATATAATACCTGCTCTCCTAAAGTATCAAGGTGGTCATACAGTTTAAGACGGGCCTGACTAGTTGTATACGCCGCCAGTACGACATTTACATTTTTTAATGACTCTCCAATCTCCTCTGAGTATTGCCAATTCACTAAAACGGTGTCTTCGTTAATTTCTTGTACTCTATTAACCTTTATCGATGGACTTGTTAGTAGTTGGAAAAATACCGCAGAATCTCTCGTTAAAAGTGTCTTAGTTTGGTTTTCCCGTTGCCCAAACTTACCCCAAAATGAGTTTAGCATCAATTTTGCAAGAGAGCGGAGTCCCCCGTTCTTTTCAATTTTAACGTAGTCAAGCATGATACCTTCGCGGTTATAATAATCTTTCACGTACTTGTCTTTGTCCCACTCTGACTTACACCAGGCAGGCCATCCACTAGCTTCTTGTTTGATTTTTAAAAATTTGTTGATAAAATCGGTAAACAGGCCTCCTTTCTCAAAAGTGGCCATCTTGTACTCCCAAAGTTCGTACATGTCTAATATAACATATCCTTTTTCTACCGCTTTCCTGAGCTCATCCATTGTCCAAGTTCCAATTAAAGCCCTCTCTTCACTACTATGTTTACAATCACTAGTACACAAGTTTTCACCACACTTACGACACAAAACAAACATTAATTTATCATTCATTCTTGTTGGAAGAACAGGATGATACAAAACGCTAGGTGGTAACACTTTACACTTTAACAAGCCTTCCACTTCCATCCCCATCTTCCTGCATTCTCTATCCCCTATATGAATAGTCGGATGGCCTAATGGGTATTTTCCGTACTTGCATACCCAAGGGTAAAGCGAGCATACATCAGCATACTGAATGGTTTCTTCATCAGTACACTTGTGGTATGTTTTAGCGTTACCAGTCCGGCCACCGAAAAAAGCATGTCTTGGATTAAGTGGTAAAGTGTTCAATATTGGAAGAGAGTTCAAATAGTCCATTTTATTTTCCTCTTTAATAGTTTTAAATGTACACTCCCACATCTCTACTACTTCAAAGGGTGATTTTGAAAGTTTCTCAATTTTGGTTTTTGTCCTTTCATACCTTAGGTGTAGACTATCAGAAGGGTCCTCTTTTAGTGGTTCCTCCCTCTTATAAGGAAAACATTTAGGACAACCGTGAAAGTAACATCCTTGAAATTCGTAGATACGTTCCCCATCAAAACCATCAACTTTTACCCCTTCTATTTTGACTTCCCTTTCACGGCCTGCATGGTTGATTCGAACACCCCTTTGTTCCTCTTCCCACGTCATCCACTGTAAAGCAGAGGCAGACTGGTTGTCCACAAGACGGTATCCGTGTTTAGGGATGAGGCCTATTGTACTATTTTTCAAAAAATTACGTCTGAACGCTAGATTACATGCACTAGCTATTGTAACTGCTTCTAAAAAGGGATCCACATTACACTGTTCCAAGAACATAGATCTGAATTTCATGGACGCCTGAGCCAAAATGTCTACGTCCGAGATGCAATACTCTACAATTTCCTTTTGAAAATCAAAAACATAGTTTGCTAGTGTCTGCTCGTTATGCCATTTTTCAAAGTCTTTGTGGCCCTTATCGAACATAGAATCTGGACAATAAAACTGTTTAGCGGGTATCGGTCCTTTATAGTTTTGATTTTCTAATGTATTGAAAAGGTGAGGAAAGTAACCCTTCTTCTTTTCAGGGGGTAAATCGAAAGCCTTCGGAAGAGCAGACAGGGGCATTGGAAAGTAATTTAACGAATCTATGAACCTTACATTGTCCATCTCCATCAATATGATCTTGGTTCCTCTCATAATAAGTTTTGGCGTGAACTTAGTATGATGAATAACGTACTTTAGAATAAACTGAAAGTCAAATGAAGATCCGTTGTGAGCGAGTAAGCATAAGTGCTTGTATCTTTTCCTGATTTCTATGACATAATCCATAAACTGATTGATAGGATCTTCTTTAAAGATACGGGTATGGGAACCACAATTTTCACAAGATTGCCCTGTAATACATTTATGACAAAACTGCTGACTTACACACAAGTTAACTTTGTGGACTTTAGTTTCTGAATCATTTGCAAGACTCTCGTCTTGGCGGGTTTCTAAATCAAAAAATATGAACAAAAAGTCTTTACTTTTTGGTGTACCCCTATCAACCCTCATAAAACACTGATGATTGGGAGGTTTGTATTCTACACAAATATTACAAAACACTTCACCACACATATGTACTGATTTTCTAGCCCTAAATCTAATAATCTTACCACATTCAGTACACTTTTTAATAGAGTTGCAACGATCACCTTGGTGGGCAATGAAACAAACTTGATTTTTAAAGTGAAGATTGCAGTTGGGACAGGTTATTCCTCCATATTGTAATTTACAAGGTGGGGATACTGTTTGACATGCTGGACATATATTTTCACATCTATGTTTTCCTTTGTGATCATAAGGAACGTGACATCCTTCACAAAAGAAATTACAAGCGAAAGCAGCTGTTAGGCTAGTGATTACGTTGAAATGGCCTTCACTAAATAATAGGTTTATTTTATACACAGCACTTTCATTTTCACCACAAAAATACACATCACGACCTTTCCTATTGAAATTGTACACTGTAATCTTGTATTTCTTCAAATGGTCCTGAAATTTTTCTAATTCGGGGATCCCTGCTCCATTCTCTGGAATTACCACCCTTGCTTTAGCCATTAGTTTTTCGGCCCTAAATAATTGTCTTTTCCCCAAGTCTTTTCTAATAGCCTTGTACTGGGGATCTTTCTTAGCATGAGCTTTGCCTACAATTAATGCTCTAGCTAAACATAAATTATCGGAATTTTTTATCACTACTATCCCCTTTCGTGCACTGGACTCTTCAACAAAATTATTATAAAAACCTGATCTTCTTTGACCACCACGGCCCACGGGGAGGTTAACTCTAGTACATTCAATTTTGAATGTATCTGTTGAATTAATTGACTCAGCATTGCTCTGAATAATACCACCGAAAATATCCCAAATAATATCCCCATCCACTTGACTTACCGGTTGGAAAGCTATATACCCTGGTTCCTTATTTTTTAGATTTAAGCTTGTTAGTGTAAACCCTAATTGATCATTATCTGTGGATTCAGCTTTCATTTTTTCAACAAAACTTGCAAAACCCAATTTGAGCCATTCAATTTCTGAAATGCCTTCAGGAACAGGATTAAATTTAAAGGTAGTCCTATAACCGTGCAATCTAAAGTGCTTAACGTATGACTCCTCTGTATTTACTACATTTATAGGATTCATATTTACTAGTACAAAAAGTTGCACAAAAGAAGAAAGATTCAGTGGGTTATCAGCGCTTTTTACGAACTCTACTGAAAACCGTTATAACTGTTTCGTCCTCACAGTTCAAAAGTCAAAATAAGACTGAATGAATATTCCCCAACACAGCCCTTATATACTCTTGTTACAGACTGTGATTAGCCGAAAATAACCGAACATTTACGAACTCTTCTGAAATAGGTTCTGTGTCTCCCAGGTCAACTGTCTATATTAGACTGAAAGAGTACACTTCCGAAAATCTATAAGGTACTAACTGTTAAGAACCTTACAAAGAACGGTTTTAGTACGTTGTATTACAACAAATATGCTGCGATCTCTGGATTATCAGCGCTTTTTACGAGCTCAGCCGTAAGCAGTTGTAGCTGTATGCTCCTAACAGTGCGAAAGTCTAAATTAGACTGAATTAATAGTCACCAAGAAAGCCCTTTTATACTCTGGTTACAATCTGTGACCATCCGAAAATAACCGAACATTCACGAACTCTTCTGAAATAGGTTCTGTGTCTCACAAGTCAACTCTCTATGTTAGACTCAAAGAGTACACTTCCAAATATATATATATATATATATATATATATATATATATATATATATATATGTACTACTGTTAGGAACCTTAAAAAAGAACAGTTTTAGTACGTTGTATTATAATAAATATGCTCCGATCAGGGGATTACCAGCGCTTTATACGAGCTCTGCTGTAAGCAATTGTAGCTGCTTGCTCCTCACAGTTCAAGTGTTTAAATTAGGCCGAATTAATAGTCACTAAGAAAGCCCTTTTATACTGTTATTACAATCCGCGATTAGCAGAAAATAACCAAAAATCCTTCCGAAACAAGATCAGTGTCTCACAGGTCAAATGTCTATGTTAGACTCAAAGAGTACACTCCCAAAATCTATAAGGTACTACTGTTAAGAACCTTACAGAGAACGGTTTTAGTACGTTTTATTACAACGAATAAGTTACGGTATGTGGATTATCAGTGCAGTTTACGAGCCCTGCCGTAAGCAGTTAGTTGTAGCTGCTTGCTCCTCACAGTTCAAGTGTTTAAATTAGGCCGAATTAATAGTCACTAAGAAAGCCCTTTTATACTGTTATTACAATCCGCGATTAGCAGAAAATAACCAAAAATCCTTCCGAAACAAGATCAGTGTCTCACAGGTCAAATGTCTATGTTAGACTCAAAGAGTACACTCCCAAAATCTATAAGGTACTACTGTTAAGAACCTTACAGAGAACGGTTTTAGTACGTTTTATTACAACGAATAAGTTACGGTATGTGGATTATCAGCGCAGTTTACGAGCCCTGCCGTAAGCAGTTAGTTGTAGCTGCTGGTTCCTCACAATTCACGTGTTTAAATTAGGCTAGATTTATACTCGTCTGGAATGCCCTTTTATACTGTTGTTACAATCCGTGATTAGCCGAAAATAGCCGAAAATTCTCGATCTCTTCCGAAACAGGTCCGTGTCTCACGGGTGAACTGTCTATATTAGATTGAAAGAGTACACTGCCAAAAAATCTATAAGGTACTACTGTACACAACCCTACAGAGACCGATGTTTGAGTGATAACTTTGACAAATCGCCTAAATGTACTGTAATAATGTACTTATTAAAAATAATTTCGCAGAAAAAATATACAATAGTATTAATAATACCTAATTTCCTATCACAAAGATTGGAATAAAGAACTGTATCATTAAGTAATCCTGAATTATTTCTAACTCCACGTTATTGTACTGTTGTTAAAAATCTTATAAAACACTGTTTTGCAGTCTAACGTTCAAAATAAATTTTAAATAAATAGAAAAAACCATGTTTGAGATTAGGTTGTTAATTAAATATTTGCTTAATATACAGATATAATATATCCGAAAATTGATGTAAGAATAAAAATAAACGAGTAAATACTTATCTTTGTTAAGATAATAACACACCAAAAACACTTCATTAACTTCACAACAAAAACACTCCATTAACTACACAACACAAACCTTCATTAAGTACAAAACACTAACTATAAAATGTCAACCGATTTCACTATAATATTTTATTCTTATACGACACTTTGATAACTCAAAATAAACCGAACCGTTGAAAAACACAGTGGTTACAAAACCCATAATATCCTTTGTGGAGACTGCAAGAGTTATCGTAACCGCAACTTCCTTACACAGCCTTATCTGAGAATTCAAACGTTTTTAATGGGATTTTTATAAACTTTTTAATTTAGAATTACATATAAACACATAATAAATTTGTGAATGGAATGTTGACGTGTAAAGTAAAAGATGTGTTATGAAAGATGTGCTGTAATAAATTTACAAAATAGTATGACGCTCTACTAGTTATTTAACACAAGTCTACGGATTTTACTAGGCCCAAAAATCTCACTCATAAAGAAACAAATTTACCCTTCGAAGAGGTTTTAGCCAGCGAGGTATATTGCGCTGTAGATTTTTATAGGAGAATAGTAAGAGTTGAAGAATAAAAAACCTAATCTAGTTTATGACACCGTTTTTCTTCATAACAAACACCAAAACAAGACCCGAAGGTAATATGTTATTTCAAATTAGCGTAGGCAAGGCAGATTAATGATAACTTTATGATTGATGTCCAAACACATTAATGTCCAAAACCCTATGACTCTTATGAAATCCTCGCGCTTCTATGTATAAAATAATAAATTATGTAGCTATTATATTATAAATTATCTTTAATTGAGACAATCAGGAAAAATACCGTTTACGCTAAGTAATTAATACACTTAGAGTTGACAAAATAATACCACCCTCACTCTCTCGAAAATCAAAGTCGAAGTTCCAATGTACGAGGAGGAGGATACGATTTTCTAACTCACTTCACTCGAAATATCAGTTTTATGTATAGGCTATCGATATTCATAATTTTACTCCTGATATAACAAGTATTAAAACTTTAACTCTGCCCACGTATTCACGCTGCAACAATCCTAACTGTATTTCCACTAGACTAAATTAAACAAATTGTAAGTAACCCCTGTGCACTAGAGTAGTAAAATCTAATAGGCTGAGTCTAAACGACAATTTTCCCGGTCTCTCTGCCTTACAAGTTCCTTATACTTAACTAAATTCCTCTGGTTTAAATTGTTTTAAATGATTGCCTAACATAATATAACATAATATGATAGGTATAAAAGTCAAATATAGACAGAATAAACTTGTACTTACGTATTCACGCAGATCAAACTTGGAACTGAACTGGCATCTGAGAATCGAAACTGAAGGTTTTTATAGTAGGGGTAGCTATGTAGACTAGGGGGGTGATAGCTTATAAATGTCACGGCTATTTTTGCTAGACCAACGCTATGCACTTACATGTGAACAGATGTCTGTTTGTATACTGGTAAACGTATATTTATTTTTGTAAGACCCCCACTATGCAATTTATTGCATACGAGCATATGTGCATGTGTTTGGGAATTGGCATTCGCTATATTATGTTCTTTGCTAAACTAAAAAAAAAAAGTTAGGTTGCTGTCAGCCCACGCTGAAAAACTGGAAGTCTAACGGTTAAAGCTCAATTTGGTGCATTTTATATTAAAAAACAAGATAGTGGACTTTTGGGACGCATGTTGGGGGTTATTATGCAAGCCTAGCGGTTTAAAAACAAGCCTCGCGGTTATAACACAATACGGTGTAATTTAAGCTGAAAACCATATGACTGGCAGGTATAACACAAGTATGTGCAGCTTACTCTACCAAAAACAAAGATGGCTGACGAGTAGGTCGCAAGTCTTTGCAGTTTATGTTGAAAAACAAGAAGGCGGTCAGTTAGGCCACAAGTCAATGTAATTTACAATAAAACCCAAATGCTGTCATTTATGTTGCAAGTCTGTGAAGTTTACTCTACCAAAAACATAGATGGCGGTCGGTTAGGCCCCAAGTCGTTGCAGTTTATGTTGAAAAACAAGAAGGCGATCGGTTAGGCCACACGTTGGTGCATTTTACGTTGAAAACCAAAATTTTGGCAGTTATGCGCAATTCTGTGCATTTTACTGTACTAAAAACAAAGATGGCGGTCGGTTAGGACACAAGTCGGTGCAGTTGAAGTTATAAATGGACGATTCTGATTGGTCGAGAAACGGTCACGTGACCAAATGGACGATTCTGATTGGTCGAGAATAACTCCATAAGAGCCCATGTTAAGACCAAATCCCTGCCCTGACTACTTACGTAAATTGATACAAACACAATTTTCTTTTAAAACAAACTAAAAACTAATTATTTGTTTTAAAAACCAATGAAAATTAAATTTAAAAAAATATTTATTTATTCGTCTTGCTGAAAAAAAGTCTCCATCTTTGTTGTGATTAAATTTTTTTAAAGTAGTTGAGGCAAGTTGTTTTCAAGAAATCATCGTTCAAATATCCATACAAGATTTGTGTCGTTCTCCGATTACACCCAACCCAACCCAACCCAATATATACTGAACTCCCGTTGAAAATATTCTGGGTACTTTTGGACTTAATTAGTCTGAAACCTAAAGATTTATATGTTCTGTAAGTTGAAAATCTAGACTGGTAAAACGCGTCTCGTCAGTCTACAAAATCTTTTTTGGAAAATTGGTATTGCTACAACGATTAAGCTACAAGTATTTTCGATACGACATTTTAAAGATCTTTTCGCTTTCAAATGAAAAAATATACATTTTACATTTGTCGTATAGAAAATTATAAATTATTCTATACTACAAAAGATTAACAATTTATACGCTAATATTTAAATTAGTACAATAGTTATATCAGTAAGGATCTAAATAATTAATTTGAGTGCAATCTTCTGCCAGTCTCGACATTGAGTGTACTAACGTAAGTCTTGAAGATGAAGGAAATCCGAAACGCGTCGTTAAAATTAAATATCACGGAAATACTAGGATTAGCAATAGATTGTACTCAAATTAATTACCTAATATTTAATCCAATGCGTTTTAAATTCTATGTTCGTCTATTTTACAGCGAACGGTTTTGTTCTGAAACATCCCTTTACAGGGTGTTTCAGTAATGCGCGAAAATAATTCAGGGGTTTCTATAAACATGTGTCCGGAAATGCTTCTTTTAGCAGTTATCGGTCATTTTATTTTTTTACTAAATAATTTATATCTCTAGAACGGCTTAACCGATTTGAGTTGAAATTTTGTACGGTACTAAAAAATGTAAAGATTTAGTTTGTAAAAATAACAAGTTCTAGTAATTCTTTTCAAAATGGTGGTAATTTAATTTAATTTAATTTTTTTTTATTTTTAAATTGTGAGTATCGTAAAAAATTTCAACTCAAATCGATTGAGCTGTTCTAGAGATATAAATTATTTAGTAAAAGAAAACAAAACGGCGGATAGTTGGTAAAAGAAGCGTTTCTGGATACCTTTTTTCTTTATTTTGACCCGTATAATCACCCCCTGAATTATCTCTGTCCATTACAGAAGCACCCTGTATATTGGGAGTAAATATTGGAATTATGTATTTAAAGAATTGCCGGATCTATCAATATCTGATGTAGTGTGTAAGATTCGGAGGAGTGCGGTTGGTTGCCGGGTTTTTCTTTCATTCCGAGTATTTTAAGTTGTTATGTTTAAGTGCTTTTCTTTTTTATATACATCCCAAACAGGTTTTAACCTAGGGATGTTATTATTGTTTCCCTTATATGTAAGGTTGTATATATACTTGTATGTATAAAGATAAGGAGCAATAAATATCATTTCATTTCATATAACGCAGAATAGATGTTAATTATTTGAACAGCTGATTTCCACCTATAACTTAAATCCGAGGCTATGTTTATAATTTTGCTATTTGTTTTCTTAGACAAAGTTTGAATTGAGCGGGTTTACACCGTTTTTCATGTAATCTTGTGTTAATCCTTTTGTTTTCAGGTCTCTCTTGACCAACTCTTGTTCTTTCCCCAATCTGACGCTAGAATATTCGAGAGCTGGGAGTGTCTTTATTCCTTTTCTTCCTTTTTTTTATAAGGAGATATTGACCGAAAGATTTTCTTATATAAAAAAAAAATAAATACATCGTTGCTCAAATCGACTGTGTAATGTAAAATTTCATCACAGTTAATGCTCGTTATTTATAATATTACACACGAGTACATTCAATCAGTATTGCTTTTCTGTTTCCGGAACACGATAAGCATCCGAGATAACTACAAAACGTTCCAACGTTCACAATACTTAATTACAAAGTCAGCTGTGATAAATCAGCTGATTACATGTCCTTGGTTTATTGTATTCGATGCACATTAATCATGCTTTTGTCAACTGTCTGTTTAAGATAAACATAATATTAGTAAAAAAAACCCGTAGGATTTATGCAATCATTTATATTTTAACGTCGCAGTTTTCCCACGATTTACATGTGTGTTTCTAAGAAATGTTAACAGGTTTTCAATGACAAACGGGAAATACCTTTGTAAACATTTAACTAACACTCTCATATACCCTTTAGAATTAAAAACCAATGGTACAAAGTAATACAAGCAGATCCTTTAAATGCAATGCCAACAAGTTGGTTCTTGCACTTTTTAGGAAATAGTAAATTGTATTGGTAGCTCACTGGGTCTTATCCAGTAGGGTAAAAACAGTTGTTACACGAAATGTGCATATTAATCGTCTCCACACGCTTTGCTTGTCAGTGTTTTAGTCTTGAAGCTGTGCATGTGTGAAGAATCATCCACTCGCTACGCTCGTGTTCATGATTCTACTTTGCGTGACCTTGTAAAGTATAGATATCACATTTTCTTGAGAAGTCAGGGTGTGAAATTAAATTTTTAACAATAACTTCGCTATTTGTCATCGTAGAAAGGTGGAGTTGGATCTTACAGAATTGTTATCTAATTTAGGGTGTTATAAGTTAAACAACACGTGAGATATGATAAAGAAAACCTGTTTAACATATCCGCCATTTTGAAATTTTCAATATTAAAATTCCCGATATCAAATTTCATGTTCTTATCTTAATTTTTGTGGCCGCTATCGTGCTTACGTACAGATGTCAGACAAACTGCTTGTTGGGAATCACTTTTTCTATTTCCTAAGGAGATGAAATGTGATGATCTGTCAAATCATGAGTTATAATTTTTTTACGATTATCAAACTTACCCTATACTTCGTATACTGGGGGTGAGTAAAAGACACAATTTAAACAGACGAGCCTTATGTGGTGGAAAATGAAATGATTACGATCCAAGACTATACAAGGAAGGAATTTTATAAGCTTGACCCATATTCATAAATTGTATGTCTTTATGGCAGTTCTTATCTTTCTATTTCCTGGGGAATGGAAAGACTTAACAAAGTAAATGATACAATTTTAAGATTTGTTGTTTATGATAATAATAATAATTTGTAAACAAAATGTTAGACATTGTTTGCAAAACATACGGGCACAGACACATTTATAGAAGGGTGACTAAGAGACAAACAAAAATTGTACTCTTCAATTTTTGGTTCAGTAGATTTAGAAAATTTAAAACGAAGCATGGGTTCACGCTTCAAATTTCAACAGATTTTTATTAAATTCTCTTCGTCTGCCTAATGTATTTTATTTAAGGAGTGGTTTTATGTAAGGAATGTAAGAATGAAAATGAAAATAAAAAAATAATAATTAAAAGTTTAGTTTTCATTGTAAAATGTTTTAAAACTCATTTCGAGTGTCGTTCATAGAAAATCGCGCTGCGTGTGTTATTACAATGTTTTGACGATCTCTTAAGAGCGAATTTCTGGAGATGGAACATAGATTCCGAAACGCGCAACGCAATGTTAATAGTAATTCAGACGAGACGGAGTGAGTATATACTTATCTTAAAATTATTAAATAAATTTTTTGACAGTTTATTCAGATATTTGTCATCATTATACAGATTAGTACAAGACTTTCTGTGAGGATGAATCAGCTCTCGTTATTAACAAATATATAACATAAAAACAACATAACCTAGGTTGTCACTTGTTAACAGAGGTTGATTTATACAATCGAAACGTCGTGTATTAGTTAGTATATACGCAAATGATGGCAAATGTACGTTCAAACCATATAATTAATTCATCATTGTCAAATAACTTTAAAACCAGAACCAGAATTATTTGAAACGCAGAGATAATTTTATCTACAAATATCCTAATTTCTACCAAATCCTAAGGTCAAATATCTCAAAAGCGGCAGAGATTATTTTGATTAAACGGTGATGAAACTTGAAAGTATATATCAATGAAATGTAGATGGAAGAAAATAACAAGTCACTAGTAATTTGGAGAATTATTAAATGAACTTGATGGTTTTCGTCTTTAGAGGCTAAATTCAAGAAAAAATTATGAAATTCATTAGAATTGGTTGTGAAAATGAAATTTAGTTTTTTTGTTTACAGACTGTATCTAAAGATATTTTTGTCTCTATGAAAAAATTTTTTTTTTTTAATAGAATATCTTTTTGCTTGACAACTTTCATTGTAGAGACGAGACTGTGACATTCGTCAACAACAATACATTTAGATTGGAAAGAACATGATCCACGATTCACATTTGTAACATCCCGCAGAATAAAATACCACTGTGCTGCATCCTTTTTTGTTCACAATGCTAATCACCTCTATAATTCCAAATTAAAAATTACTGTATTTGATATCTACCCTTTCCCCACTATCAATCGACAAATTTGTTGAATTCTTGTCACAGATTTCTGTTTGACCTAATTTCTCTTCCCCAGATCTGTTTTGCATTGTTATTGGTTTAATTAATGTTAATGAAATTCGACTTTTTAAGTGTGGAGACAAAGTTTGTTCAGTAACTCAATAGAATAAAACAAAATTAAAAAACTCTGCTTTAAATTGATTGGATCAATTATTGTTTTAATTAAATTGTTTAATTATTACTCTAATAGTTATACAGTGCGAGCTAAACTGCTAAGCAGATCAGCAAGCTAAACTTGGTACATCTAAACCCTTTACAGAGCCATTTCCTATGTATGGATTTGGCCCTAGGGATTACCAGGAGGTTATTACCAACTGGTCCAACAAAGTAATCAACAGAACCTGGAATACATTTCCGGGTCTAATACATTCCAAGAAGTTCCTTAGCCCTAATAAAATGAGAGGGAAGGGAGTGCTAAACCTAAGCAGAAGAGAGCTAAAACTTCTCTGTGCTATACTAACAGGACATATCCATTGCAGGTATCACTTAAGTAAGATAGGCCTGGTGGATGATGATACTTGCAGGTAATGGGGTGAAGAGGTGGAACGCATGGAACACATCATCATGGAGTGCCCGGCCTTATGCCAAAAAAGACATAAATTTCTAGAATTTATCTTCATTTCGGAAGAAGAATTACTCAACCTCCCGACCAGGGGTCTGATCAACTTTGTCAAAGACATAGATCTCTCCTGAGTCCAACAAGAGGTGGGCACAAAAGATCTAATTAGGTCGCAGTGCAGGAGGCTTTTTCAAAACACTCTCCCCAGTCTTAATAATAATATATAGTGCAAATATCTGATCTGAATTTAAGTAAAAACAAAATTCGAACTTGGAACTTTTAAATAACAACAATTTTATCCTTCACATATGGCTTCAGTCTGGGACACTCCAGAATATCATCTATGGTTACTTTACTCTGACCTTACTCCATCGAAAAAACATTCTTAAGTGAAAAGCAGATGACTAGAATGGTTATTGGGAAGGATATTCCTTTGTGCGAGCTGGGATAGTTTACAGAGGTTTCTACAACGTAGGATGGAACAGGAGCTGGAATCTGGGGAGCCAGACATGGGAACCGCATTGCACGGCCATGCACAGGGTGGGCATATTCATTGGGGAGTATGTGTAGAGGAAATGTGGCCTGCAAGAGTAAACAGCAGTGCATGTCATATTCGAATGTGAATGTCTTCATCAAGAAAGGACTAACAACTTTGAGTCGTTGACAAAAGGACAAATTCCTCTAGACAACAGTGTCAAGAAAGGATGTGGGTCTTCTGGAGAATGATTAACACCTTATTTGATAAGCCTTTGTAGCAGTTGTGCTGTAGGATTAGACCAACAAAAAGAAGAAGAGTTTCAGTCTATAATTGTAATGTTCGAAGTTTTTAAGTGTATCCAGTTCCAAGATACGATTTAGGAAACCATCTTGCTACTTTCTTACTTAAATATGAGATAAAAGAATGTAATAGGAGGAAATTTATTCATAAACATTTTAACTATCAAAACTCAAGTTTTATATCAATAGGAGCAAAAACACTACAATAAGATGAACCGTAGAAACTGCCAATCGTCGTAATTATGTTTATTAATTATAAATTGAAGTTTTATTCAAAATTGAATTTGTTTACATGTGTCAAAAATTAAAAACCAAATGGTAATTTTGTAGCCAATATAACGTGCAGCACCACATCGTTCTACTGTTTTACCGTTCTGCGAGTGCAGAGTATAATTGCAGAATATAAATTACATTATTTATAATTGTAGAGGATTTCGTAATATGTTCAAATCAATTATTCAAAACTCTAGCGTTTTAAAAACAGATAATACATTTTGGATTTCTCTATTTTTTACCAGTCCTAAATTGATTTTATATTAATATGTAGCCATTACTTGGTGCACCTCTCCCACCCTAACCTTTTTCACACACGCAACATTTATGCTATTTAGTTAAAAATCTAATCGTTCCTTGAAAGATCCATCCTGCCCTAAACTGTAAAGTTCAGATACAATCGGACTATCCGTTTTTAAGTTTCACCTTACAAATACTACTAAACATCATTCGATTTTTTTTTCTTCATTTTCTATATATCTAAGAAATTTATGGAGATCTGGTTACCCCAACTAAGCCACGATGAATTCAGGTTAGGCAGTAAGAAAACTGAATTGGGGTAAAAGTGGTTTTATTCCAGGCCAAAGGAAAACTGAAGTTCATTTTCGCAAATCAAGATCTGTACAAAATATGTACACATTATATGGATAGCAATAATATACGGTCATTTTCTTTCCCAAATTTTGAAATTTACAATAATTGTTATTGATATAATAGATCAATACATTACTTTAGACAATGCCTATCCTTTACGATTCTGTCATACGAGCAGTGATTCCTAAACTGTGTTAACAAGGGAATCTCTTGATCTGTAGTGTGGATGAGCGAGGGTGTCGCAGGCCAAAAGGTAGTTATTACATAGTCTATAATGGACAGACGGTCATACCAAGTTTGTAGAGGTAGTCATGACAGGTAAGAGTTTCGAATATCGTTACACCCTCTGGTTTTGGTTTGTCTCTTGGTAAGGGACTTTTGAATATCAGCCGTTCTTAATCTTCTTAGTAGTCTGCTATATCACTTTATCGTTTGATTTATTCTCGCTTATAAGAAGAAGATATTACGGTGATTTTAGCTACATATTGTGGGAGGGTTGCAGATAAATTGCACGGTGTAGTTTGTCATGCCAAGTAGAGATAATTACCTCCGGCATGAGAGAGTAATGTCTGTTTGTTGGAGGTGCATTACGACAGATGGTGCTGATGGTTGATAAGAGTCAACAAGGAAGTGACACTTCTCTTCCGTAGATGACATTTTCTTAGTAGTGTCCTGTTCGGTCGCTACTATTAAATTACTTCTTGGAGCTCCCAAGAACACGCTGAGAGGGACAGCTAATAAAATTATCCATAAAGAAATAACTTCCTTCGTAAAATAAATAAAAAGGTTTTCTACAATTCCAACGCTAAGATAAATTATCTTGAATACTATGTGACCCAGATAATGTATGTCAGTTTGAAATGATTATTTGCACATCACATCCTCCGAACCCGGACCAGTATAACTAGGTGAACCGTCTTTAACAATCGTTCTTTGTTTTGTGAACCTCCCTGCTTAGGTCAAGGTTACTGATTGTCAATTATTGATACTTTGTGTTAATTATATAAACGGAGTTAATGAATGTAGAAAGTAGGACGGGACATTTTGTAAAGATAACGCACAGTCATTGAACGTGGGGCACTGTGTCACATGATGCTGTGTGTAGGAGAAAGTGTAATTATGTTTGGAGGTCAAAAGTGCGGGCGCGGGCAGATTTCGGGAGCGACTTTCCATATTAGAGGTCATTAGGAACTAACATCAACAAAGAAATACGGCGAGGCTTTGTTGGATTGAATGCGGAAGAGGTTGTAGTGTGTAATTTGACCGTTTCTTACAATGTGTTGCTTTGCGAATGAGGAGCGTAGGTAGTAAAGGGATAATGAATACGTTGCGGAGTGAATTTAATAAACAGTGCACGAAAATACGCTAACTTTCTTATAACATACTTATAGTCAGATTGTAAGAACTTGTTTACACGGGGTACTGAATTGGTTTTTGTACCGTTACAGTAGCGCATATTTTATATACAATAATGCCCCATCGGGAAAATCCCTGATTCAATAATTTTTAATATTCGGGGTTTCCAACGAAAAAGGTATTTCGTAAAACACCCTAATCAATCGCCAGTGACACATATATCGCAGGAAAGCGTTCAGACCATTGGTATTCGGGATGAGCATAGTTGATCCTAAATTGTCGGTTTTCAACTTTATACTTTGGTTGTTAATTACGACTGCGAATCTCAAAACGAATATTTTATACTTAGTTTCGATTTATAAAAAAACTTTCATTGTAAGAAAATAAAATTGAATGTGGTGTTTTTAGCTGATTTTTTTACTACAGAGACAAAACAGCACAACGAAATCTTTTGGAGACGTTTAAAATATTACATCAAGCGACTTAATTTTAAATTTTAGACACATTTAAGCACCGGAAAATTTTGTACGAACAAAAACTCCCAATTTAAAATATCGCAGAAAATCTTTACAATTGACGTTTTGCAACTACTCAACTTTAAGTAGTTTTCCTTAAAGTTATAAAAATATTTAAAGTAATATTGACAATTTAAAAGTCGTGTTTTCTACAAATCTTAGGTTAGATGTTTTTGATCAAATTTCCGCCAGCATTAGTTATAAAAAAGAGATTGAAAACCAATCTATATACAGTTAATGACATAATTATTTAGCAACATATTACAAACAACAATGGAGAGAGCATTTTGAGCGCATGTCTATGGAGAGAAGCTCTAAAGAAGCTTTCGGCTACTGGTTTTCAGGTAGAAGAGATGTTTCTAGTCTGAGTATGAGCTAGAGAATAGACACCACGTCTAATCCTTGAGAAATAGAAGAAGAAGAAGAAGAAGAAGAAGAAGAAG
This sequence comes from Aphrophora alni, assembly GCA_963513935.1. Taxonomy (NCBI): domain Eukaryota; kingdom Metazoa; phylum Arthropoda; class Insecta; order Hemiptera; family Aphrophoridae; genus Aphrophora; species Aphrophora alni. The sequence continues at coordinate 489 of CAUPSG010000936.1, read as the reverse complement.
AAGAAGAAGAAAAATAAGAAGAAGAAGAAGAAGAAGAAGAAGAAGAAGAAAACGAAGAAAACTAATGTATAATTCTATTAAGTTTTTCGCTACCATACTGGGCACTTTTAAAACATCTGCAAGAAGAACGTTAATTAATGAACAGAACAAACGATATTTAAGTATAGACTATTCACACAGTGTCTCTCTCTCTCTCTCTCTCTCTCTCTCTCTCTCTCTCTCTCTCTCTCTCTCTCTCTCTCTCTCTATTTGTTATCCTGGAACGGATATCTCATCAGGTTTTAGCCTATGTTTGATTGAAATTGATTAAGTATTTCCCAAGCTGAAACAATTTTTGTCTACAGAGAATATACGTAAAAGCAGATTTTTCAATATATTTCACACATTTTCAAAAAAATTTTCAACAACATATATTTGATCAGTAACAGAGTTGACATATGATTTCATCGCTTATTGCAACTGATTTATTTATAGTGCATAGTTTCCAAG
>CAUPSG010000934.1:105000-108000 GCA_963513935.1 Aphrophora alni | reverse complement strand
ACGTACTTAGAGGTCATTTAGAACCACATACTTAGAGGTCATTTAGAACTACGTACTTAGAGGTCATTTAGAACTACGTACTTAAGGTCATTTAAATCCACATACTTATGGTCATTTAGAACTACGTACTTAGAGGTCATTTAGAAGCACGTATATAGTGGTCATTTAGAACCACGTACTTAAAGGTCATTTAGAACTACGTACTTAGAAGACATTTAGAACCACGTACTTAGAGGTCATTTAGAACCACTTACTTAGAGGTCATTTGGAACTACGTACCTAAAGGTAATTTGGAACTACGTACCTAGAGGTCATTTAGAACCTCGTACTTAGAGGTCATTTAGAACTACTTACTTAGAGGTCATTTAGAACCACGTACTTAGAGGTCATTTAGCACCACGTACTTAGAAGTCATTTAGAACCAAGTACTTAGAGGTCATTTAGAACCACATACTTAGAAGTCGTTTAGAACTACGTACTTAGAGGTCATTTAGAACCCACGTACTTAGAGGTAATTTAGAACCAACTTTTTAGAGGTCATTTAGAACTACGTACATAGAGGTCATTTTGAACCACGTACTTAAACGTCATTTAGAACCACTTACTAAGAGGTCATTTGGAACTACGTACCTAGAGGTCATTTAGAACCTCGTACTTAGAGGTCATTTAGAACCACATACTTAGAGGTCATTTAGAACTACTTACTTAGAGGTCATTTAGAACTACGTACCTAGAGGTCAATTAGAACTACGTACTTAGAGGTCATTTAGAACTACGTACTTAGAAGATATTAGAACCACGTACTTAGAGGTCATTTAGAACGAACTTTTTAGAGGTCATTTAGAACTACGTACTTAGAGGTCATTTAGAACCACGTACTCAGAGGTCATTTAGAAGCCACGTACTTAGAGGTCATATAAAACCACGTATTTAGAGGTCATTAAGAACCACGTACTTAGAGGTCATTTAGAACCAAGTACTTTGAGGTCATTTAGAATCACGTACTTAGACGTCATTTAGAACCACGTACTTAGAGGTCATTTAGAACCACGTACTTAGAAATTATTATCACTACGTATATAAGGTCATTTAGAACCACGTACTTAGAGGACATTTAGAACCACGTACTTAGAAGTCATTTAGAAGAACCCACGTACTTACAGGTCATTTAGAACTACGTAATTAGAGGTCATTTAGAACTACGAACTTATGGGTCATATAGAACCCACGTACTTAGAGGTCATTTAGTACCCACGTACTTAGAGGTCATATAGAACCACGTACTTAGAGGTCATTTAGAACCACTTACTTAGATGTCATTTGGAAGTACGTACCTAGAGGTCATTTATAACTACGTACTTAGGGGTCATTTAGAACTACTTACTTAGAGGTCATTTAGAAGCACGTACTTAGAGGTCATTTAGAACCACGTAGTTATTGGTCATTTAGAACCACGTACTTAGAGGTCATTTAGAACCACGTATATGAGGTCATTTAGAACCACATACTTAGAGGACATTTAGAACCACGTACTTAGAAGGCATTAAGAACTAAGTATTTAGAAGTCATTTAGAACCATGTACTCAGAGGTCGTTAAGAACCACGTACTTAGAGGTCATTCAGAACTACGTATTTATAGGTCATTTAGAACCACGTACTTAGAGGTCATTTAGAACCACATACTTAGAGGTCATTTAGAACTACGTACTTAGAGGTCATTTAGAACTCTAATGACTCGAATGACTTCAGTTGTACTGGGTTCTAAATGACATCTATGTACGTTTTCCTAATGACCTCTAAGTACGTAGTTCTAAAGTACCTCTAAGTACGTGGATCTATAGACCTCTAACTACGTGGTTCTAAATGACCTCTAAGTACGTGCTTCTAAATGACCTCTAAGTAAGGAGTTCTAAATGACCCCTAAGTACGTAGTTCTAAATGACCTCTAGGTACGTACTTCCAAATGACATCTAAGTAAGTGGTTCTAAATGACCTCTAAGTACGTGGTTCTATATGACCACTAAGTACGTGGGTACTAAATGACCTCTAACTACGAAGTCCTAAATGACCTCTAAGAACGTAGTTCTATATTACCTCTAAGTACGTAGTTCTAAATGACCTCTAAGTACGTAGTTCTAAATGACCTCTAAGTACGTGGTTCTAAATGACCTCTAAGTACTTGGTTCTAAATGACCTCTAAGTACGTAGATCTAAATGACCTCTAAGTTGTTGGTTCTAAATGACCTCTAAGTACGTGGTTCTAAATAATCTCTTAGTACATGGTTCTAAATGACCTCTAAGTACGTGGGTTCTTCTAAATGACTTCTAAGTACATGGTTCTAAATGTCCTCTAAGTACGTGGTTCTAAATGACCTTATATACGTAGTGCTAAATAACCTCTAAGTACGTGGTTCTAAATGACCTCTAAGTACGTGGTTCTAAATGACCTCTAAAAAGTTGGTTCTAAATGACCTCTAAGTACGTAGTTCTAAATATCTTCTAAGTACGTAGTTCCAAATGACCTCTAAGTACTTGGTTCTAAATGACCTCTAAGTACGTGGTTCTAAATGACCTCTAAGTACGTGGTTCTAAATGACCTCTAAGTACTTGGTTCTAAATGACCTCTAAGTACGTAGTTCTAAATGACCTCTAAGTTGTTGGTTCTAAATGACCTCTAAGAACGTGGTTCTAAATGACCTATAAGTACGTGGTTCTAAATGACCTCTAAGTAAGTAGTTCTAAATGACCTCTAAGTTCGAGTTCTAAATGACCTCTAAGTACGTAAATCTAAATGACCTCTAAGTACTTGGTTCTAAATGACCTCTAAGTAAGTAGTTCTAAATGACCCCTAAGTACGTAGTACTAAATGACCTCTAAGTACGTAGTTCTAAATGACCTCTAAGTACGTGGGTTCTAAATTACCTCTAAGTACGTGGGTTCTAAATGACCTCTAAGAAGTTGGGTCTAAATAACCTCTAAGAACGTGGTTTCTAAATGACC
>CAUPSG010000932.1:250000-252500 GCA_963513935.1 Aphrophora alni | reverse complement strand
ATGCTTACCTAGGCTCAGTACGATGGACCTCTCTGGGTTAAACCCATTAATGCCACCGCCTGTACCCATCTCTGTTTTCGAGCCATCTGTGAACCAGACTATATCTTGCTCGTTGTATAGCTTCCTTCCAGACTCCCATTCTTCCCTAGAGAAGATCTTCGTCTTAAAAGGCTTGTCTAATGAAACCTTAGGTATCATGTGATCAGAGGGCATGTCTAACACTTCCCTGTTGACCACTTGATTTATCCTGCAGTGACCGATTGCAGGCCATCTCTTTCTCCAGCAACCTGTTTGCTGTAGTCTGTATGCACTCATCCTGGCCTGTCCCTGAATATAAACCCCTAGGGGAGGGAGATCCAGAAGTGCATTCAAGGTAACGGTTGGTGTAGACCCCATGGCCCCCGTGATAGCCAAACAGGCCACCCTTTGGAGACCATCCATTCTACTTCCAACCCCACCTTGTAGCGTCTTAGTCCACCAAACCACCGCAGCATAGGAGATTAGTGGTCTAATAATCATGGTGTAAATCCACATAACCACCTTGGGTTGCAGACCCCATTGTTTACCAACAGCCCTCTTACATGCAAACATAAGACACTTGGCTCTGGTTACTACCCGTTCTATCTGTGGGTTCCAGGTGAGCCTTTTATCTAACACAGTACCTAGGTACTTCACCTGGTTCTCCAACGCTACCTCCTGCCCAAAGAGCTTAGGTAGCGACCTCACACCCAAATTCCTTTTTCTTGTGAATGGAATGAGAGTAGTTTTTACAGGATTCACAGATAACTGTTCCTCCTGACACCACCTTTCCACCTGGTTAAAGGCAGCCTGCATAAGGTCACAAACAACACTCATGTCTCTACCTCTAACCACGATGGCAACATCATCAGCGTATCCCTGTGAGTAGAATCCTTGTTCGTTTAAACGCCTAAGGATCTTATCCACTACCAGGTTCCATAACAGGGGGGATAAGACTCCGCCCTGAGCACATCCACGTCTAGCTCTGATCGTGATGATTTCATCATACAGAGTAGCCTGGATTGACCTGTTGTTCAGCATGGCAGAGACCCATCCTACAACAGTCTTGTTCACTTCACAATCCTCCAAAGCACTGATCATTGATTGTATTGAAGTGTTGCTGAAGGCTCCCTCTATGTCCAGAAACGCCCCCAGAGCTATTTCCTTTGCTTCCAGACTTTCCTCTATTCTACTTACTATATGATGTAGAGCAGCCTCAGTGGACCTGCCTGGTCTATAAGCAAATTGATTATCGTGCAAGCCTGAACTCCTAAGCACGCTATCTCTGATGTTAACATCCAGTATTCTCTCCATAGCCTTTAGCAGGAAAGAGTTTAGGCAAATTGGTCTGTAGGCCTTGGCCTGAGCATATCCCGCTCTTCCAGGCTTTGGAGCGAAGACAACCCTTGCCACAGACCAATTCCTTGGAACATGGCGCAGCGCCAAGCTCGCCCGAAAAGCCCCCGTGATAACCGGCCTGAGCACCTCCAAACCCTCCTTGAGAAGTAAGGGAGTGATCCCGTCCGGCCCCGGGGCCCTGTGCGTCTCGAACGATCTAATGGCCCAGTCCACCTTATCCTCATTAATGAGTCTCCTCGAGCAGTTCCAGTCCGCTCTACGCGGACTTGCCCTAGTGTACAGGGAGGGATCACTTCCTCCCTCTATCTCGCAATCCGGGAAGTGACATCTCAGGAGTACTTCCAGAGTCTCCCTTCCGGACTGCGTATACGAGCCATCTGGTTTTTCCAGAGAGCCCACCATATTGGTATGTTCAGCCCTCAGGATCTTCTGGAGTCTAGCCGTTTCAGAGCACTCTTCCACTCTTTCACAGTACTTTCTCCAGGAATCCCGCTTGGCTTTCCGAATTGCTGAGTTATACTCAGTAAGTTTTTTGTGATAGGGTTCCCAGCAACCTTGATGTTTAGAGGCCTTGAACAGAGTTCTAACCTCCCTCTTCATTTTTGCTAGGTCCTTGTTCCACCACCTAACCGTGTCGTGTTTTTTCCTTTGTGTGAGGGGGCAGTTGGCCTGAAAAGCACCCTGCACCGCAGCCTGCAGCTGCACCGATACTTCTTCCAACTCTTCTATCCCCCTCACTTCAGGCATTATATCCTGAACAGCCTGCCCCAAGTCTTCCCTGTACTTATCCCAGTTCGTCCTTTTGGGGTTTCTGAACCAGATGACACTCTTCTGCTTCCACCTCATCTCGAATTGAATGTGCTGGTGATCTGCCAATGATGGCTCCACCGAGACCCTCCAACCCTTGATGAGTTGGGCAGTACGTTCAGTGCAGACTGTGATGTCAATGACCTCCCTCCTCACTCTGTTGATGAAGGTCGGTTTGTTACCTACATTAACTATATCTAAATTAAAACTAGACAAATAGTCAAATAGAGACTTACCTCTTGCATTGCAGTTGGAGCTGCCCCATACAAGATGATGCGCATTGGAATCCACTCCAAGGACTAGGTGTTCACCTTTC
>CAUPSG010000931.1:0-62774 GCA_963513935.1 Aphrophora alni | reverse complement strand
ATGGATTACTCTAGACTGTAAGAAATGATATTAAATATCATTTTGATTATGGAGGTCCTTTAAATCCAGTCGTACATCTGTACATTAAACTTTGTTATAAAAACAACTATTTTAAAATATAGTTTATTTTATGCACCAGTTAGGTTAAGTTAGGTTATTATATCAATTATAGGTAAGATCCCTCTCTCTCTCTCTCTTGAACAACTTTTGCTCTTTCGGGGATTTTTTTAAATTAATTGTATTCTTGGGTTAGATCCCTCTCTTTTTTTTCTTTCTTGACCAACTTTTCAGTGATTTTTTAGATTAGGTATATCAAGTATTGGATGAAATCCCTCTCTCTCTCTCTCTCTCTCTCTCTCTCTCTCTCTCTCTCTCTCTTTCTCTCTCTCTCGACCAACTTTTCAGGGATTTTTTAAATTAATTTAATTCTTGGGTTAGATCCCTCTCTTTTTTCTTTTTCCTGACCAGTTAGAACGATTAACATAACAGAAATATGTCCGTGCTAATTACTTAGTTTACTATAATTACTTTTGTAATTTATCTACTTGTGAAACTTTCAATAACTGAGAAATTTTTTTATTTTTTTATTTTTAAACTGTAATTTTAACGTTACATTTAAGAGCATTCTTTAACTTATTTTCTAATTTTCTAACCGAAATCGTTTTTTATTATCACTGGACAGCTCATGGTTAACAGTTAGTAACCTTTCGTTTATTAGTGTACATTCATATTAACCTGGACTGTAATTTATTTAAATTTAAATTAAAAAGTATTTCAATATGTAATTTTTAGTGATGAAATTTCATATGGTACCATTATAAATACTTATGGATCTAAAATTATTTTTATCTCCTCTTCTAAAATTATTTCCTGTTAATATCCCTCTTATTAAGTAATAATACTTTAAGAAATAACATTTCAAATTTAATTGTATAACAATTCTGTTTGTAAATACCGAATCTGTTATGTATAATATGTAAAATCCTATTATTTAGTAATTTAAAGTGATAATTGAATACATTGGATTAGATTTACAAAATGACAATAATAGAATTTAAAGTGATTTGTAGTAATAACATAGACTAATGTTAAAATATACAGTTTATCTTTTGTATTATCTTATATTGTGGTTATTTGTCTCTTTGTGTGAAATTTATTAAAGAAAAATATGTTATATATGTGGATTATATGAGTAGACGGGAGTTGTGACGTCACTCAACTGTCAGAGTGCAGACAATAACTGTCAGGGGAATGTAATGGAGTTAATGCTTTGCATTATTAACTAAATGTATCAGTTAATTTGTGGATTGTATTTTAACTTGTAGCTCTGTGTGAATATGATAAACAGAACTTTGTATTCGATTCAAATAAGTTCAAAAACTAAATATAAAAGTGAACTTAGCTAATGTATTTAAGTACTTTACTTTGTTTTTAAACATAAACATTAAAAGAAACTCGTGGTTCATTTCATTAAAAAAAAAAAAGCAAAACTTATTAGTAATATAGGGAATACGGTTTCTGGCGCAGTTTTAACATGGGAGAGATAGGGCAATAGAAAAAGTATTTCTAAAAGTACATTATCTAACTACGGGGATTTCCCGTGAACGTGTGACGTCACAGTGCTCTGTAATTCCCCGTGGTGTCACAGCACTCTAGAAATCCCAGTGACGTCACTCTATTGCTCAATAATTATACATGTTCAGACATGTTATATAATATGATTCATCATAGTACTTCATTTCATCCTGAAGAGAGCCCAGTTCTACACAAGATGAATGTGAATCAAATTTCTAATCAACCAAAATTTTTTTCAAAACGAAACCAGAAACCTTTTTCTTTTTTTCTTTTTTAACGGTTAAACTAGATCATCCATTTTCTCTAAATATGAAAAATTCAAAGCTATCTAAGCGGAGGATGGAGAGACCAAGCACTTCTACGCACTAAGAAGAGAATCCAGGTAAGTAAGTATATGGAGATGAATAGTTCAAATGTTTCTTCTCAACCGAAAACTGTTTTTGTTTTATTCAAAACGAGCGAATCGGAAACATTTTGTAATAAAAGCATTACCAAATCAAATTTGATTAAACACATTAAAACTAAAAAGCATACCTAAGTTTAGATAGTTTAGATACATCTAATGTAGGTATACCTAACGTAGTTGAACCTAGTTTAGGTTAGGTTAGATTATCAGAACAACCCTCCAAAACAGTACATTGCAATGCATGTTATAAAAATATTTCCAAATCAGAATTTGAGTCAGAATGATTATGAGCATTACTCGAAAAAGTGGAGTAAACTCAAAGTGAAAAATTCAGATCTTACTCCGATTTGTACAATGCTCTAGATGTAGTGTTGCTTGTAAATGTCTTGAAACAATTTTGGCTAGGTACATACAAGCTTGATCTGGCACACTATTTACAACACCCGGTTTAGCATCATAAGCTACGTTGAAGCTAACCTGAGAGTAATTTGAACTTCTAACAGACTATGATATTGTTTATGATGGTAGAAAAAGGAATTATCACAGTATGTTAAATGTTACATGAAAGCTAACAACAAACATGTTGCAAGATATCAAACAGAAAATAATATGGATGAGTTCGATACAAACAAATTTCCACAACAAATTATGAGTGTTACAGCCAAAAGAATACCCACGTTATAGGGATATGAATTGAATAGATTACCGGCGCAAGAGTTCTGCGGGTTACGCTCCAAATTAGATCCTTACATTTACACAAACAGAAGTTTCGTGAAATGTGAAAGTGTATTAAACGTAATTTTGTAAAGAAATCTATCCATCTTGAAAATTTAAAGACGTGTCTGTTTGAAAGGACAACTGATTATCGAACCCAACACTTAAACAGAAGCACTAAACATAAAATATATTCAATCAAACAGACTAAACTCGCAATCAACTCAAACGATTTTCAATTGTTCATTTCTAGAGAACAAAATAGATACATTGCATTGGGGAGACTAGAGTATCAAGACCATATCGGAACCCCAGCAATTCGGAACTCCTGAAATTCTGAACCCTGAAATTCCCCACTCCATCACATTGAAAGCCAAAGATTATATTTATAAACGAAAGCGGTTATATGTTTAACATAAGAAAGAGAGAAATTTCTAACAATGAATTTAATTAAAATGTTGGTGGAGAAAAAGCTGCAGTTCTCAATTTAAGATTAGAGAGTCCTATTTATTTAGATCCAACAAAAACAAATATAGTATTTGAGTAGTATGTATCGATATATCATGCAAAGGAAATCGTTTGATAACTTTTCTCAAATTATGTCAAAGTATTGTGCAATATTTATAATGCATATCATTTACTATATGTATATTTTTGTTAAAACACAAAATGGCGGCTAGAAATATGTTTTTTTATAAAGTTTTCATTGCTTTTGATGTGAGGAGTATTAGATGTATTAGATGATGTTTCTGAAGTATTAGATTTTCGGAAACACTATACACAAAGTGTCATAAAAATCCTTAGCTAAATTTAAATGTGACTTAATATTAACATATCTCTTTGAATTATTTTTCACAACAAAAAGCATAAAAAACAATTATCATTTTAATTTGTTTCCATTTATTGAAAGAAGAAGATTCTTGACTTATCTTCAACAACAAAAGTACATCTCCTTAAAGTGTTTTTTCAACATAAGTTAAATATTTGTATTGTATTGTATTGTAGTTCTTGTTGTAGTGAATGTACAAAATACCAAGAGATTATCTTCAATGTTGCGTTTCTAAGCTTGATAAAACACCTTCATGTCTTTTATTTCTTCCATATGAGGCAATCACTTGTAATAAAAATTTTCCCAATACCTCTATATTATTATGTAAAATATTTGTATATTTAGATACCAATTCACTCTGAGGTAGTTATCTTGCAAAAAACCCTACGTTGAGGTGCCAATGCAATAAAAGATAACCTATAATAGTAAATTTTATCATTGAATCTTAAATCGTAATTGCTTCACTTTGTAGTGACAACATAAAATGTTTATAAAGAGGTAATAGATGAATTTGAGGTTAAAACAATTAAAATAAATTTTGTCAAAATATTGTGATAAATTGAAAATTAGTGCTTATCAAATACAATCAACATATGAAGTAATTTGGAAAATGATATTGATTCAATAAAAAAAATATATATATATATATGATACTTCAAATCATACAATTCATGGGTAACCTTAAGTGTTAAGTTACAATAAATAGAAATTTAAAAAAAAAAACTAAGTTAACTTTGATAAATAACCAATGAATTTGAACTACAATAGTCTCAATTAAATATTTGGCTGATAATGACTTTGTACTGAGCCAATTTAATTGTTATAAATAAAACAATAGAGTTCAAGTTAACAATTTATAACACATTTATTTATTTATTTTCTATCAAACTCAATTATTAAGATAAAACAAATTGTGATAAATTATAAGTTCATTTCAATACATAGGTTTATGCAATGTTTTGTAAATCCATTGATAAAAGTTTATCCCTCTCACTGATTGTTCCCTAGGTATATTGGGATTTACATATAAATGGACAATTCAATTAGTAACAAATTATTAATTATATATACAAGATAGTTATTAATTCTAGTCACAATTAGTAATTAATTCTAATATTATGAAATAAGTTTGGTATTTTGTTAAATTTTGATTTAATCTCGGGAATGGGTTGTTCGCTGACCTCACCACTTTTTGGTTAGAATGTTGGTAATTATCTTATATTTAGATTTATACATAGATAATCTTACTTAATTATAAATGATAACAATAGTTTATGAAGACTTTGAATGGTTTTAGCAGAGTTAATTATGTTTAGGTTCAAAATCAAAAGTTTGCAAATTTAATTTTGGTAATCCAATTTTAGCCTTTAAAATTTGTAAAATATACCCTGGATGGGTCTCACCAGTATTTAGATATCGTGTCCAGGTTATGATGATGAATTTTGGCCAATTCTAGAGTCCTGGATGATTGTAGATATGTTTCAAATGGATTCTCTTCACATTATGAGACTGTTCTATCTGGAAGCTGGATGTCGACTCACGCCGGTTTAAAATAGCGTCCTTTTTGGTGTTAAAAAAATCTCGAACCCAAAATTTTTAAGCTGAAGATTTAACATGGATTTAAGTACCTCTCACTTATTCACATTTTTAATTAAATGAAGTAGTATGAATGGAATGAACTTATATACTATTTTACAAAATTCCCTTAATTTCTAGATTTTTATAAATTATTTGGGAGAAACAAACTCTTTAAATAATTGTGTTTGTTCGAAATAAAACTTTTTAATTAGCATAAAATAGCTGGGTTCATACTTTCAATACGTTGCCGCTCAGTGACGTCAGTGTGCCGATGGGCGGGGTTTATCAATGGCTGACAGAAATTATGTTTAATAAAAGGTATGCAAGTACATAATTTAATATAAGTTCCCATGGGTGTCTCATGAGATTTCGCGTATTAATGATATTTATGAATTTTTCTAACATCACTCCTTTATTCTCCGTTTGCGAAATTATAAAATACAATTATTAATCAACGTTGTCCTTGCGTATTTTAGTTGTCCATTTGACTTGAATTTACATCGTATTAACATACAATATCTCCTACTCGATCCAGATATATGATGTTGATGAATTATTATGGATAGGTATTGATTTATCACGTAATTGAACAATCAGTTTTTGTCGTTGGTTGTTTTAAACTATTTATTTAGATTACTAGCGGTAAATTCATTGACTCGCGTAGTTCGCTATTGTTTACATTTGAGTCTACGATGTCCGCCGCTTGGAGCGTTCGGATGCTTGTACTAACAAACGATGGTTCAGATTTATTAATTTAAAAGACAATTGCGAAACTTTACAATATCCCTTTTACTAAATTTTCACGAATGCATTAATCAGATGTGTTCGTCGAAAATTATAATTTAAGTTGAACAATTGTTTATTATTTCACTAAAGTTTTATGTTGACTTCTTTTCAACCGACGGGGTATACCATCATGTACGGTTCTTTAAAAGTCCAGATGTAGGTCATTCGCCTCGGTCAGCTGTTTGTGTTGACCTATTTATTTTTAAACACAGCTGTATTAGTCATAGGGTGGTAAGAAAGTTAGTTAGAATTTTTTTTTTTTAGATTTCTTATTGTATTATTTTAAATTTGTCCATATTAGTTATTTATTATATTAGTTTTGTAAAATTTTAATGTGGATATATGGTATGGTCCATATTCATGCTGAGTTTGTGGATCACTGATTACATATGTGGAGTTTCCGATAATTTTCGATACTTTGTATGGTCCCTTATAAACCTCGAAGAGTTTTGCAGTTTCACCATATGATAGATTAGATAATGGGACATTTTTAACAAGTATTAAATCACCAATTTTAAATTGAATAAATTTCGAATTTTGATTTAATTTGTTTGCTCTTCTTTCTTGTTTGTCCTTGATTCGTTTGTTTGCTAAAACTAATTTTGTTTCTAAAGTAATATCTTCTGAGTATTGGTTTTTCAAGTAGGGTTCCCAAAAGCGTATGTCCTTTTGACCTAATTGTAGTTCATTTGGAGTAAATCCCGTTGTTTCGTTATGAACTTCATTCAACATTGTGTTTATATCAGGAATGCAACGAGCCCAATTTTTATGGTGTTGAGAACAATAAGTGCGTAAACACCGTTTAACTTCCCGTATAGGTCGCTCTGCCATATTTGTTTTTGGATGATAGTAAGGGTTATAAATAATTTCGATTCCGTGTTCTTTTAGTTTATTTTGCCAAGACTTGCTTCTGAATTGGGTTCCATTGTCACTTTGTAAGCGTTCTGGAAAACCGTATTGAGGAAAATGTTGTTCAAATAACTTGTGAATAAGGGTTTTTGTGTTTGCAGTTCTAATTGGATATAATTTAACATATTTGGTAAAGATGTCCAAAATGATCAATATGTACTTCATTCTCCCTGTACTGATGGGTAATGGTCCTATAATATCTACGGCGATTTGATGATTTTTCTTCACACATGTTATTCCTTTAGCTAGGCCTATTGGTGGATGATTATCGTGTTTACATTTCTGACATGGGTCACATGTTGATAATGTAGTTCTGACTCGTCGTCCCATATTTTTGAAAATAAATCCTTCTCTTAAAATGTCAAAACATTTTTTAGCTCCACAGTGAAGATAATAATAATGACATTCCCATATGAGTCTCTCAATGATATGTTCTGGCACAGTTATTAACCATTGTTGGTGCAAACGTTGGTATAATATGTCATCGTGTATTTTATATGTGTTTATTATTTTATGAGTGTTTATGGAATCTTCATTGTTGTTTAGTATTTGAATTATTGATAGCAGATGTGGATCTTTCCGTTGATTTTCGTTCATGTTTCTTAGCTCTTTCTGTAGGTCAGCATCTTGTATTCTGTTTATATACGCCATGATTAGTTCAGGTTGTTCATTAGGTGAATTTATGTTTTGTCCCGTAGGGTTACGGCTAAGTGCGTCGGCTGTGAGATTTTCGTTCCCCTTGCAGTGTTGTATTTTAAAATTGTAGTCTTGGATAGCAAGAATCCATCTTGTGAGTCTTGAGTTTAATAATTTACAAGTTTTTAAGAAAGTCAATGCGTGATTATCGGTAAGAATAGTTAAATCAGTTCCATATATGATATATCTGGTCTTCTGGAGGCAATATACTATAGCAAGTAGTTCCTTTTCCGTGGTTGTAAATTTTGTTTCAACTGGTTGTAAGGCGCGTGATAAGAATACGATGGCGCGTTTTTCTCCTTGTTGGTTAATTTGATATAGGTGTCCTCCTATTGCAAAATCTGATGCGTCGGTTTGTAAATAGAATGGTTGTTTTGGATCAGGATGATGTAAAATTTGTGTGCGTAAAAAGAGTTGCTTAATTTTTTGAAAAGTTTCTGCATCTGTTGAAGTCCAATGAAATTTATGTTTTTTAGAAGTTAGCCGAAGTAATGGTTGTATGTTTTCAGAAAATTTATAAATAAATTTATTGTAATAGTTGATGCATCCTAGGAATGATTTTAGTTGTTTCCTGGATTTTGGCGTAGGAAAGTTTAAAATAGGTTCAATCTTACTTTCGTCCATTTGCAATCCGATTGAGGTCATTGTATATCCCAAGAATGGTACGGATGTTCTGCAGAAAAGTGATTTAGTAAATTTAATTGTCATGTTAGCTTCGTATATTTTTTGGAAAATTTGTGAAAGATGTGATAAGTGACTTAGAAAATCTGGCGATATTACACATATATCGTCGACATAAATAAGTGTGAAATCTTCTACTTGATTTCCGAATACATGGTCCAGTGCTCTCACTAAAGCTGCCTGCGATGTAGATGCACCGAAAGGTGTGACTGTATATTGATATGTTTTTCCTCTGAATTGAAATGCTGTATATTTCCTGGATTCAGGTGATAATGGTATTTGCCAATATGATGAAGTTAAATCTATTGTGCTGAGCCATTTACAATTTCGACCCTTAATTAATAATTCGTTTATTCCTCTATTCTGCTCATAATCTGGTATTGTTATTTCATTGATTTTTCTTGCGTCGAGGCATAATCTAATTTCCTGATTCTTCTTGATGATGGGAACTATGGAATTTATAAAACAACTGCGTGATGGTTCGATGACTTGTATATGCAACATTCGTTCAATTTCTTTGGAAACAGCTTCTTGATGTGTTAAAGGTACGGGGTATGTACATCCTTTAAATATTTTGTCTTGAAACACTTCTATTTGATGAGTATATTTATTACATAAGCCTGGTGTGTCTGAAAAAATATGTCTGTACTTTAATAATAATTGTTTTAACTCCTTCCTCTGCAGTGGTTCTAAATTTAAATTTACTCGTAACGTTTCGTCTATGGTGTCTTCATTTAATATATTTAATTTATGATTTGTGCTTGTATCGTCGGCGTAATTTTGTTTTTTATTATCATTATATTCATTATCATTATTATTCATTATATTTTCATTATTATCATTCATTATATAACATAATATTCCTTCATTTATGACTTCTTCAAACTTCAAATTGATTACATTATTATTCATTTTCATATTAATTAATCTTGTATTAAAGTTTATAACCATCTCTGTTAAGCTTATCCAATCCATTCCAAGTATTATGTTCTTAATTAAATTAGGCACAATTAAAACTTGTATTAGAGTTTCTTCACCCTTGATTTCTATTTTCACCATAACAATTCTTGACACTCGTTTAGTTTTGTAACCTACTGCTGTTTTAATTTGGAGGTTAGTTACTGGTAGTTCTTCAATTTTCCCCATGTTATTTTTATTTTCCTTGAACCACTGTTCCGAGATACATGATATGTTTGATCCTGTATCAATTAATGCTGTTGTTACAGATTTTCCAATTTTAACGTTTATTTCAGGACACCTCATTGTTTCGGTTATACACTGAGTTTGATTTTCTGTTGACTCTTCTTTAATCAAGAAATCGCGATCACAGTACATATTACTCACAGTAATTTCTGTTTTGATGTGACTTTCATTTATGAGTATGTTATTTTCCGGCCTTGTTGTTCCGAGTTGCTTATGTTGTTGCACAGAAGATGTAGGATTAACCGTCACATAGTGGTTGACGCTGCGTTGTTTTATAAATTCCCGGCCGTTAGTATCTCCCGTGCTTAACAGTTTTCCGAGGATGAGTCCTTGCTGGTGTGGGCTTCCTCTGTCCGACTAGGCGTTCTCATATTTTCCGCAATTGTGTGACATACTTTAATTTGTTCCGTGGTCGGATATGTCTGCGTTTTCCTGGAGTCGTGATAATTTCTATTATCTTGTCGCTCCTCTCTTTTGAAATGTGGATTATTTCCGTTTTGGTACTGGTGTTCCGGTTGTCGTGGTGTCTGTTGGTAACTTTGGTTCCTGGCTGGATATGTTTCGCCGAATGTTCTTCCTGCAGGTGGTGGTCCTGGTGGAGATCTAGGTTGATATTGGAAGTTCGGTTGATGGTTTCTGAAGTTTTGATGATATTGCGGTGGCCGATTGTTGTGATATGTTGGTGCTGGTCTTCGGTCTTGATGAAATCGTGTGATCGGAGGATGGTTTGAGGTCTGTGGTTTGTGAAGATGGCGTGATTTATTGTTAGAATCCTTTATGTCCTCTCGATGTAGCAATGCTTCAAAATCACTGATGGTGGTGATGTTCTGCACGCGTTTAGCATCTTGGATGATTTCCTCAAAGTGGTCAGTCAGACAAGTGACGATCTCATCTTCCGGAATGGGTGGTTGCATGGTCCTGAGAGTGATAACTCGCTCGGTGAAATATTCCGATCTTGTTAGTTTTCCTTGCGAACGATATTTTTCAACTTCCATCCTCTGTTTTATACCTCGTTGCACTTCCCTGTTCCAATATTTCCTCTCGAAGTATTCCTGGAAGTCGTCCCAGGTCTTGATGTCCTGTTTCACCAATGAAAGCCATTTCGCTGCATGAGAATCGAGGCAACTGTCCAAGATGTCCAACAGTTTTTCCACCTCATCTCCCAAGTGGTCCTGGTTCCTCCTCCGCTCATAGTATCGTTGGATCCTCTTCAGCTGCTCCATGGGATTGTGTTCTCTCCCATGAAACTTAGGTGTGGTCAGATCGCCTCCACTTCCTGCGGATCCGCTACAGGTGACGTAAACGTTTGGCTGGTATATTTGTTTGTTATTCAGGATGTCCTTTTCTAAATTCCGGATCTTGACTCCATGCTCTGTTAAGCGTCCTTGAACTTGTCCAAGATTCCTGTTGGTTTCGTCTCCGGTAGTCTTCATTTCTTCCTGCAGGGTTGAGATGTTGACCCTGAGGATGTCACACTCCTGGTTTGTATAGTTTTTTCCTTCTTCCAAGGTTAGTTGTTGTTGTGCCTCCATCTGGTCCCGTATTTCTTCTGTTTGTTGAAGTACCGTGCTTTTCAGCGTTTCCTGGAACTTGAGATTGTTGGCAATGCATCCGTTTCGTAGTTCCTGGTGTTGGGTTGTGAACTCCTCCCTCAGCTCAGTCCGAATGGCATGGCATTGTTCCTCTATTTTCTTGTTGATCCCTTCCTCTAGGCGATCCACCTGAAGCTTCTGCTCGTGCTGGAGCTCCTGGATTTTCTGTAGCTCCTCCCGTTGTCCATCTAACTGCTTCCGAAGATCACTTTGCTGCTGCTGCATTCCCTGTTCCATACCTTCCAGCTTGGCGAAAATCGCTGTTAGCCATGGTGGTGGTTGGTCTGCACTGGTCTCCTCAGCCCTCTTACTATTTGTATCAACCATGGTGCTGGTCCCTGGAGCTGGTCCGTTGGTATCCTCCTTTCCCATGCTGTCGTCCATACTGGTATGTGTGGCTTCCCCTGCTTCGACCGCCATGAAAGTTTCACTTAGGTCCATGTCGTCGTCTCTTGGTAGTGATTTGACGTTGACATCACTACGCCTGGATGTGATGTTTTGGCCTACCGACTCCTTCATTTTCCTTGACGGTTCTGGATTTTGTCTTAAATTGTATCGATTATCTTTATCCATTTTTTTTCTTTTTCTTTTTTTTTTTTTAAGTTTTTTATCACCGGTATAATATTAAAATAGTTCGGTTATACCGTGGACAAATACATAAACAAAATTTATGCAAATTGGGTTAAAATTTTGCAGGTTAATTTTGTATCAATTATTTGATTAAAGAGGTTGTTTCTCTGTGGTGAGGTTTTTGGGTTGTGGTGAGGCCCTATCGTTGCGGCGCCAATGTAATAAAATTTTTCCCAATACCTCTATATTATTATGTAAAATATTTGTATATTTAGATACCAATTCACTCTGAGGTAGTTATCTTGCAAAAAACCCTACGTTGAGGTGCCAATGCAATAAAAGATAACCTATAATAGTAAATTTTATCATTGAATCTTAAATCGTAATTGCTTCACTTTGTAGTGACAACATAAAATGTTTATAAAGAGGTAATAGATGAATTTGAGGTTAAAACAATTAAAATAAATTTTGTCAAAATATTGTGATAAATTGAAAATTAGTGCTTATCAAATACAATCAACATATGAAGTAATTTGGAAAATAATATTGATTCAATAAAAAAAATATATATATATATATGATACTTCAAATCATACAATTCATGGGTAACCTTAAGTGTTAAGTTACAATAAATAGAAATTTAAAAAAAAAACTAAGTTAACTTTGATAAATAACCAATGAATTTGAACTACAATAGTCTCAATTAAATATTTGGCTGATAATGACTTTGTACTGAGCCAATTTAATTGTTATAAATAAAACAATAGAGTTCAAGTTAACAATTTATAACACATTTATTTATTTATTTTCTATCAAACTCAATTATTAAGATAAAACAAATTGTGATAAATTATAAGTTCATTTCAATACATAGGTTTATGCAATGTTTTGTAAATCCATTGATAAAAGTTTATCCCTCTCACTGATTGTTCCCTATGTATATTGGGATTTACATATAAATGGACAATTCAATTAGTAACAAATTATTAATTATATATACAAGATAGTTATTAATTCTAGTCACAATTAGTAATTAATTCTAATATTATGAAATAAGTTTGGTATTTTGTTAAATTTTGATTTAATCTCGGGAATGGGTTGTTCGCTGACCTCACCACTTTTTGGTTAGAATGTTGGTAATTATCTTATATTTAGATTTATACATAGATAATCTTACTTAATTATAAATGATAACAATAGTTTATGAAGACTTTGAATGGTTTTAGCAGAGTTAATTATGTTTAGGTTCAAAATCAAAAGTTTGCAAATTTAATTTTGGTAATCCAATTTTAGCCTTTAAAATTTGTAAAATATACCCTGGATGGGTCTCACCAGTATTTAGATATCGTGTCCAGGTATTGATGATGAATTTTGGCCAATTCTAGAGTCCTGGATGATTGTAGATATGTTTCAAATGGATTCTCTTCACATTATGAGACTGTTCTATCTGGAAGCTGGATGTCGACTCACGCCGGTTTAAAATAGCGTCCTTTTTGGTGTTAAAAAAATCTCGAACCCAAAATTTTTAAGCTGAAGATTTAACATGGATTTAAGTACCTCTCACTTATTCACATTTTTAATTAAATGAAGTAGTATGAATGGAATGAACTTATATACTATTTTACAAAATTCCCTTAATTTCTAGATTTTTATAAATTATTTGGGAGAAACAAACTCTTTAAATAATTGTGTTTGTTCGAAATAAAACTTTTTAATTAGCATAAAATAGCTGGGTTCATACTTTCAATACGTTGCCGCTCAGTGACGTCAGTGTGCCGATGGGCGGGGTTTATCAATGGCTGACAGAAATTATGTTTAATAAAAGGTATGCAAGTACATAATTTAATATAAGTTCCCATGGGTGTCTCATGAGATTTCGCGTATTAATGATATTTATGAATTTTTCTAACATCACTCCTTTATTCTCCGTTTGCGAAATTATAAAATACAATTATTAATCAACGTTGTCCTTGCGTATTTTAGTTGTCCATTTGACTTGAATTTACATCGTACTAACATACAATATCTCCTACTCGATCCAGATATATGATGTTGATGAATTATTATGGATAGGTATTGATTTATCACGTAATTGAACAATCAGTTTTTGTCGTTGGTTGTTTTAAACTATTTATTTAGATTACTAGCGGTAAATTCATTGACTCGCGTAGTTTGCTATTGTTTACATTTGAGTCTACGATGTCCGCCGCTTGGAGCGTTCGGATGCTTGTACTAACAAACGATGGTTCAGATTTATTAATTTAAAAGACAATTGCGAAACTTTACACACTTCATCATGTTAAGCCATCTTATTGCACGATGCACAGATATTTGGTAATCGTTATATTTGTTTGAATTAAATGCAACAACATTTTACAATATAACTGAATACAATCACATGTTATTTATTTCATTGCAGTTATTAGTCTGTGTCGATATATTCTCTGCAGGATGGCAACGTAGAACAAAATCAGAAACTGTGTGTTTTCTTCAGATTTGTGTATAACTTTGTTGCTTGTCTAAAACAATATAATATAAACTTTTAACTTAAAGTGTTACAAAAAAGCTAAAATATGTTGACAAATAATATAATTAAATTCATTATTGAGCTTATAATGTGATACTGTTTTACACTTACATGGTTTTGATTTTTCAATTGTGAAGCATATATTTGGTGATGCACACATATTCAGCAATCACTTCATCATGTTAAGGCATCTTATTGCGTGATGCACACATACTTGGTAATCATTATACTTGTTTGCATTAATTGCAAGATACAAATCATGTCCTGAAGAAAGAAGAAAACTCTTGACGTATCTGAAACAACATTTTACAATATAACTGAATACAATCCCATGTTGTTTATTTCATTGCAGTTATTAGTCTGTGTCGATATATTCTCTGCAGGATGGCAACGTAGAACAAAATCAGAAACTGTGTGTTTTCTTCAGATTTGTGTATAACTTTGTTGCTTGTCTAAAACAATATAATATAAACTTTTAACTTAAAGTGTTACAAAAAAGCTAAAATATGTTTACAAATTAATATAATTAAATTCATTATTGAGCTTATAATGTGATACTGTTTTACACTTACATGGTTTTGATTTTTCAATTGTGAAGCATATATTTGGTGATGCACACATATTCGGCAATCACTTCATCATGTTAAGGCATCTTATTGCGTGATGCACACATACTTGGTAATCATTACACTTGTTTGCATTAATTGCAAGATACAAATCATGTCCTGAAGAAACAAGAAAACTCTTGACGTATCTGAAACAACATTTTACAATATAACTGAATACGATCACATGTTGTTTATTTCATTGCAGTCTGTGTCGATATATTCTCTGCAGGATGGCAACGTAGAACAAAATCAGAACTGTGTGTGGTATCTTCAGATTTGTGTATAACTTTGTTGCTTGTCTAAAACAATATAATATAAACTTTTAACTTAAAGTGTTACAAAAAAGCTAAAATATGTTTACAAATTAATATAATTAAATTCATTATTGACATGTAATGAGATACTGTTTTACACTTTCAATAAGACAAATAGTTTAACATTTGCGATATATTTTGTGAAAAATATGAAACACTACTTGTGTATTAATATCAATATTTTTCCAAAGCTTGGTGATGTTAATTTGTTGTCTCGACTACAAACAGATTAATTGAATCGTATTGTTAAGAACTCGTTTTAACTTAGTTTTTATAAAAGTGTTTTTCTTTTTCACTGTTAGATGCTATATTATGAGTACTATCTCAAAACGTAAAGATAATGATCTGCTTAAATTTAAAATAAATCAATTTTGTTATGTTATTTATCAAAACACCCTGTTTAAAGGACTGAAATTTCTGTAAATAGCTGTTGTATAAATCGCTTTCCAATGCTGGGTCGAACAAATTCTTAAGTAAACAGAAGATTAGATAATAAAAATGTACCGCGATTAATCAACACTGTACTGTATATAATACAAGGTAAACATACCTGGAGTAAACATTTATTTGCATAATTTTGAAGAAATAATTATTTTAATGAATTATATAATCACGTTAAGTTATATACTCACATAATCTTCCTGTATTCCATTTCTTCTGTATTTCTTCTTGCTCGCAGATTAATTTCTTGGAGGTCTGTGGTTCGAGTTGACAAACTCTTCATTTTACATTTCATGTTGTCTTTTGTCTGCAACATTTCCTCCATTGTCTTAGCACTTTATGTCTTTGTCTAGTTTTGTGCTTTTGTTACTTTGTTGACTTTAGTAACAATTTGTTCCTCTCCATCTCCCACAGGCTTCTCCAAACGACCGTAATTTAATAACCTCGGCTTAACTTCAGCAAAAAAGCCACGAATGACTGCTAGGAAAATAACTCGGATGAACAAATATCGTTTTTAAAAAAAGCTAAATGATTGATGATCATTTAGCAAGCCCTAAAGCCCCCCGGGGAGTACCTGTACCGAAGTACGGAGGCGATCATCGCTACTCCCCATAATTTTGAAAAATGAAGAATAAAATTCATGCCAAAAAAATTGTCCGCCCATGCCCAACCCAGGGATTATTGTTGCAGGTCAATTAATTTACACAAAAAACAGAACATGACTTAAATTTGGAAAACAAATTTGGAATAAACTGCTCCTGCCATGTTCAGTAATGATATAAAGAGCGATAGAAAAGAAAATAGGATAGAAAAATAGCAGAAAGAGAAAGGAAGAAATAAGTTCAATAGGAAGCAAAAAACAACAGCACTCAGTACTGAAACAAACAAAAAGGTGAATATTATGATTAGTATTGCATATTAGAACATAATAATTATGAACAATGTGTTCCAGAATAGTTCTAAACAAATTTCTGGTAGTTCTTGGGGGGAAAAAAGCAATTACCTTAGCACCACAGCCCTGAGGAGTTATTGCTCCTAAAGTTTAAATTTTATATCTTTAAATACCTTTATTTTGGATATTGCTTGAAGTAGACAAAAGAATTTTGGTCCATTTCAAAAACTTAACTTTGGTCTAATATCTATTTTTATAAAACTTTTCCTAAAATGAGGAGGTTTAAAAGTTTGTGTACAACTTTTTTGCCTATAATGAAAAGCAAAATTAATAAAACCATCTCGTAAGGCAGTACAAAAATTAGATATACTTTTATTGTTATATAGGGACTGTCATTTTTGAAAAATTAAGGTTCAAAGAAGGTGTGTCAATAACATATTAATAATAATAATAAATATTTGTATTATACCACAGAGAATTAACTTCTATTTCAATAAGCAATTCTACAATCTGTTAAATGCAATAGCATTACTTAAGGGTTCTACATCAAAAAATAAGACATATAGCCTAGGTAATATGTGTATTTTGTAGTACACTAAAGGAATATTTTATTAGTTTTATTTTTGAAAATAATTTTTTTTTAATTATACTTCAAAATTACACCCCCCTCCTCCCAAAATCAACTCTGAAGCAAATATCTACTGGAATACAGATCAAAATTAAAGTTATTATAACTATTAGAAGTATGTTAAATCTGTCAACCTAAAGATATTTTCAATACAAAAAAAAATTCTGAATACTAAATTTCAACACTTTGGAAGATACTGATACTGATATCCACTTTGATACTAAGGTAAAATAAACTAAATCAACTTATTTTATCCTAAGAAACTACCAGTTAATTTGTTTACTCCTTTTCCAGAATCTCTGTAAACTTATAGCAAATTATTTGTAATTTTAAAAGATTATACAGTTGGCATACGTTTTATATCTATACCGTTTGCTCTACTAGTATTTAAAACTAAGGAAATTTAAATTTAATACATAACTTGTAAATAATATGCACATGGATATCCAAATTAAATTCTTTTGAGAAAGTGCAGTAAAACGTAAAATGAGGTTGTAATAA
Source organism: Aphrophora alni (assembly GCA_963513935.1). Taxonomy (NCBI): domain Eukaryota; kingdom Metazoa; phylum Arthropoda; class Insecta; order Hemiptera; family Aphrophoridae; genus Aphrophora; species Aphrophora alni. The sequence continues at coordinate 45,324 of CAUPSG010000931.1, read as the reverse complement.
TTTAGATGTTATGGCTCGAGCCTTTTAAACTGGAATATACAGAGAAGTATAAGGAATAATTGAGAAATACACCAAAATATTTTCGAACAATATTCAATGTTGTTTAAATGTATTGTTTTTAAACCATTTAAAATATTCACATCACCTATAACCATATTCCAATGATTCAACAAATAAAATCAAAAAAATTTCTTATATCCTAATAAGAAAAACTCATTTTTAATTATTGGTTGACAAAAAGTTGACAATATCTTGACCATATTAAATTTTTAAGTTATATTCCATTAGCTGTGTAAAAATATTGTTTTTTGTGTGATTAATTACAATTATTTTAGTTTCTGTCATGGGAGAAATCACAATAATTAATGACTATTTTTTTTTTAATTTGTTACCAAGGTAATTAAATTTTTGTATTTATTATTATTGAACCTGCAATATGGCTTGTACAATACTATTTGCTACACTGAAAGTTACAATTATTAATCAAGTTTGAATCAAAATAATTAATTGGACTGAATTAAAATATAATAATTAATTTAGCCTTATATGATAAACCAATGGTAAATAGAATAATATTTTACTTGTAGAATTAGACCAAAATGGCTTCTGATAACAATCTGTTGTTTTTACACTGTTTCTGTTAGGCCGTCAACAAGACTTCATTTTTCTTGCTTTGTTTCACTTAACTTGTTTCAATAAAGTGTACTTTTTTTTTGCAATACTTTCAAAAACTCAAGTGTTTTACTCTAATAATAATAGTAAGTTGCTATATGTAATATTTTAACTCTACCTGTTGTCCACTTCCTAGTTTGCCGAAACTCGGAACAGCAAAAAGAAGCATTTAAAAATTGGTTTCCTGCAAACAAATATATTTTATGAAATTTTCAATAAACAATGAACATGCTAAAATCATTTTAATTATATGGTCAAAAATTAAAGTTTTGAATGTTGATCACATATTCGAAAAGGAAACATTTAGGATAGGAAATAAAATACAAACATAAATTTATTTCATCTGTCAATAATGACCAAACTCTGACAGGACTTACAGTTAGAATTTAAATATGGCATTTGCTTTCTCTCCTCATGTTCATGATCTGATCTAAATGTGAGTGATAGTTTTATATTACAATTAAGGAAAGTTTGTAATGACGCTAAAATGTTGGTATCCTTTTTTATGGGTCTCGAAAGTCAAGATATTAATAACTCAGTAGGATTTTATTTAAAAATCAGTAATAATTTTTCATCAGTAGGATGTATGCCAGAATTTATCCTGTTCATAATTTACTTTGTAAATCCAAATTTCGAGAGTTACAAACATGAACTAGTGACTGTGATGCTATTTATAAATTAATCCACAAGGGTGAAAGTTTTGCCTACAATTATTTCTCTAGTTACACTAAATATAATAAATTCCAGATTCATTCATTATTTAAAATATTTTGTCAGTTTCTTTAAAACATGATTTATAATTCTAACAATTAATTGTAGTTCATAAGGAAATGTCAAAAAAAAGTTGGGGTCAAGTTGGTTGTAACTGATGTTGTTGAAAAGTAAATACTAAAAAACAACAAATCACCAATAATAATAAAAATGAGTGAAGGGCATGTTTCAAAAATAAATTTCTGTGAAAAGTATGTTACTTTCCCTTTGCAAAAACACAGTTGTTATAAAATTAGGATTTTTTTTAAGGTATATTGGACCAGCTATGTACAAACAAATGTCAAATTTGAAGTCAGCATTTAAAATACATTATTATGAGTTTATTAAAATCAGAGCATAATTTGAAATATTAAACCAACTCTGTACTGAACTTTTGAGTCATAGACCAATCTAAGTCAATCTTCAATAATTCCGTGTTTATCATCTTACTTTACATTCTTAAATAATGTATGAAAATCCTAACAGAAATATATAACCAGACATCATTGAGCGTCCGGAAATCATGTGTTTAGATATCTATTTCAAGAGCCATTATTTTCTCCTTTTTTTAAGGGAAACTTTTAATTCTTAGCAAATATCATATAGCCCATTGAATGAGATAAAGAACACATGAAATAAGGATGGTGATAAAGTGTACACTTCAATGACACTACTTTGGTGATCAGCTAAATGTAAAGGCTACCTTAGGCGTAGACTTATTGTTTGAGGAATAGCAAAATGAAGAAGGACTCCATCAATGCCCACCAAACACAAACTGTTAATAATATTATTACATCAAGTACTACCATTTATAATTTTATAAAATATATTAGTTACAGTACCTGCAATATCTAAGGTCCTTTAGGGAGTCGATCAACGCTGAAAATGAGGTATGAGAGGAAGGGAACGGCAATAAGAAGCGAAAGGACCTTAGCCGGACTAAATAAACAAAACAAAATAATTATTGTACATTGGTTATTATTGTAAACCATAAAATTATCAAATGAATTGCTTTAAAAATTATTAATATACTTTTTATAAGTTTCATCAACTATTATAATAAAGAGTCTAAAAATATTGTTCTTATCAGCCCATGAATGTCAGTCTAGTTTACTATACGTCAAGTGAAAATCCACTCATCACTCCCTACCACTCAGTCGCTACCACTCGCCACTCAATCGCTCTATACTATATCTGGCTGGCCATGGCCCTGAAGGATTTCAAGAGACCCATTCCATCTGGAGTCCTCTCACACCCATCAGTTTTCCTATTTCTTGTTTTATTCAAATAAATTAAATATGTAACCTCCGTAAAACAATTAAGAAAATTATTACAAAGACAATATAATTGTGACATGTTAAACCTAGCAGTGGGATTTATAAGTTTCATTGTTATTAAATACTGCTTTTTGCCAACTGTACGATATTTTTAAAACAATCGAAATAGTTAACATATCAAAACATAATCAGGGTTACATAGTCCAAATAAAAAGTGATTCGTAAATATGGTAACTCAAGAATATTAAACTATACAAACATAAATACAATATTAACTCAAACACAGTACTGTATATCCTTTTACATGATAACATTGTATAAAAAAGATTATTAAAATAAATTTCTTTTAATCAAATTTGAAACAGTAAAAAGTTTTTGATAATGTATTATAAAATAATCCTTATACTGAAAGAAATGACTTTATATTTGATTGACTTTTCTGTGTACAACAATGAGATGCCCAGTACTGAAATATTTCTCTCTGAAAAAACTAATATGTATGGTCACAGTTCACTGTCAGTAGTGTTTGTGTGGATGTTAGCAACTGAGGATGATAACTTAGTCATTGAAATGTCTTCTTGTATTTGTATGGTACAAATAAAGTGTTTTTTGTAGAAAATTGTGTTTTTATTCATTTGGTTATTATGGTACATCCTTGTCAAACAGACAACAAAGGTCATCTCTCCGAGACGTGAACAAATCACGTGGGTAAGATGGGCGGCAAGGTTGGTGTGTGAGTGTAGTGGTAAGGGTCGGTAATCCTTCAGGTGCCACGACTGCCTGGACAAACTGAAGTACCTGGCGAGAAATATCCAATGTGGTTAACAGGACACTATTTTATCCAGTCTATATCTGTTAAAGAAATAGGCAAGAGAAAACTTCAAAGGCAGTGTTATGTTTATAATAATAATATTATTATAAAATAACTGAGAACAAAAAAAATACATATCCACACAGATTGTGGTGTGTGTTTGAGTATTCACCTGTGTTTTCAAACATTTCACACAGAAAATCTTCTAAAATATTCCACTTGATCAAAGCTTCACTTGATCTAATGACTTCTACTCTCCCTTTGTGTCCTAGAAGTTGCAAGTTTTATTCCTGTGAGGAGTACAGTGACCCAGGATCATACATAAAAATAGGAAGCTGTGATTGATAATCAATTCTAGTAGTGAATGCTAGACTGAATGTGTAGACCTAGGCCCTTCACTGGATATTATTACTCATCAAAATTTGACTGTTAATAAAAATGTTCCACCACCCCCACATAAAATCTAATTAACTTGTGGAATATCCACTAGCGCTAAAGTTATGAACTCCTTTAATACTTTTCTTTGCTTATGCTTTGGTTTTGAGATGTATGTATGTGTGTGAAAATTTGTAAAATGATTGTGCACCATTACTTTCATCTTACTAGTAATTAAAACATTTTTTTATATGTAATGTTGACGATATATACACTTTAAACAAATTAAATGTAATATGAAATACCACTTAATTGAATGTATAACATTTACTTACCCAGAACGTGATGGTTATGTGTAAAAAACAAACATCAGAGTCACTGATCCTTAAGATAAAATTCAAAAGGAGAACTATAAATAGTACTCCAAAAGAGAAATCGTATCTGGGTTCGTCAACTATTAGATTAGATTGCCATCTAACTAATGCTGTAACAAAATTCAAACATTAATTACAAAATTAAAACATTTAAATTATATGTTTAATAATTAATTATGTGATACTTATTGTATGATCTAACACAATGAACCTTCTACTTTCTTTTAATAAAATTCTCAAAAGGAAAAACCTCAATCATAGAAGTGTGACCCTATCAAATTTCTTAACTTCAGTTTTATTTTATTTTTATTTTTTTTAATGGTATAACACTAACCAAAAGTACGATTTTAGTGTATTTAGCAGAAAGTTATAGAATCTGTTGTCTAAATACTATGATAAGTTATTAAAATAATTTCATATGCTAAATATATTTTAAAATGTAGATAATTATCAAAAAAATCCAGTCTTAGCTTCATTTCATGAAAATTTTATAAAAAAAAATAATAATAATTTTGTTTATTGTAATTGTTTTTGTATATTGCATAACATTTTAAGTCTTGCATTCTCCCCTTTAATATACGAGAAGCAAGAACATTAAACAAAACAGCATGTGAAACCACGAGAATATTGAACATATAGTAAAATATTTGGATATATACAATATTTTTTATATACAAAATTTGTTACAGAATAAAATACTTGTGAGACTAAATACTCAACACACTAATATTCATGTAACAAAATCTCTTGTTTATTACAAAATAATTATTATATAACTATTGTGAACAGTCTTTAATGATTGTACTATTGAACCTACCTCGTGGGGGAACGGGTTGAAGAGCACCGCCCATTTGTTCATTGTTATGATCATTTTCATCCGTTGTTGGCTTTATGCAACAGCACACCTTACAAATCACTGGATAAAAATATACAATAAATAGTATAAAACAATTGCAATAGTCTAGACTAATAGTTAAAAATAAAGTAAGATAATTTATTTCAACGGTTAAAAGTAAAATAAGAAAATTTGAACAGTTAAAAATAAAGTAAGGTAATTTGAATAGAGTCAAAAAGTTGTTCATTAATTAAATTGATAAAAACAGAATAGCGCACAAATAAAAACATGTTTTAAATATCATTGTGACTTCCTACAGTTTACAGTTTACAGGAAGGGGAGCGGGGAGGGAAAATACAGTTTGATCTGGAATCAGAACCACTTGAATTATTGGATTTCACCCTATAACAGGCCATAAAATTGGCATCTCATCTACACTACACAAAGGACAGCAAACAACTGTTTAATTAAGAGATGAAGCCAATATAGAATTGTTCTAACTGTTTATCAGAATAAACAACCTTTTGCCCCTTCTTTAATTCGCATTTATGGAAAGCGGCAAAATTTCAGCCTTACTTAAAGTAGAAGAATTTTTAATTCATTTTTTATTAATAGAAGCCATAATGACTCTTTTCTAAACTGGTTTGGCTGTTAAGATTTTCCGATATCCAGTTATGTTTTGTACTTGACTGGGAGGAATCTCGACACACTCTTTACTAACACCTCTTTGTGGCTGTTCTCACTTTCACACATATTATCATACTAGACACAAGTTTTAAGGTATTTTATCGCCATTTACCCCCATATGTTATTGTTTGACACATATTGATCACAATGTTTTAACATTTTATCAAAATTGTCAAAGCCCAATTGCAGAAATAAGGCTTTTTATAACACCTCAATAGGCCAGTTTTTGTTTTTAAGGTAACATCTCAACTGGAATTTGTTTTCTATTTAAAAACGATGATGAGTTGAAGGACAATGTTAACACATGGCTTCACTTACAAGCGGCGGAAAACTTACGACAAATGCCATAATGTAGCAGAAAATTATATGGAAAAAATAGACAAGAGCTGTAACTTTAATTTGTGTATAAAAAAAACCTCTAATTATAGTTTTTTATAACAAAATTGAACTTTTTGTACGAACTGCTCTTGTATATTAGAATATATATATATATATATATATATATATATATATATATATATATATATATATATATATATGGGAATAAACTAATTTTTTACCTGTAATTCTCATTACTTAACAACAAAATACAATTAGACTCCAGTAAAATTACAGGATTATTGGATTTAAGTAAATGATTATTCAGAGTAAGGTATTAATTAATTAAGCTGCAATAAAATTTAGAATTTTTTTAAGTAACTGATAACATAGAGTGTATCATGTGGCCACAAATCTTACAACATTTTTTTGCTACAGACTTTGATATGTACTTATAGTACCAATTACTTTTATTAATTTTTTTGTGCAATGTATATTAATGTTGAAAGTGTGTAATTATTTGTGTTCATCATCTAATGATGTTATAATATATGACAAAATAAAAGAACCTCCAACCGACTGCTTGATGTACATTATACAATATTCAAAATACAGAATTTTTTAATTTAAGTCAATAGTATTCAAATGATTCTTGATATTATATATCAAAACCAAACAGTATAATTGTCAGTATTTTATTAAAGCTTCAATATATGATTAACTAAAATCACAAAAAACCGTTAAAATGAAATGCAATTTCGTTACTTTTAAATTACCAGGGATTTGAGTTAGATATTCTCAAGATTCTAAAAATTTAGTTAATTTAACTAAACCTTGTGGGATTTTTGTCAAACATTTTAAGAAAAGCTCTTTAACTCACTTTTTACAATACATAAGCAATATTTTATAATCTTTATTAAAATCCTTGGTTCTTAACCGAACAATTCTGAGAAAAGCTCTACAACAAACGTATTATTGATATTTTGTAGACATTTTGTTATTTTTGCTCAGCCCAGGTACATTTCACCCTAAAATCTTGAAAAAAGCTCTGTGACTAAAATGTATGAATGATTTTATTAATTTTACTTGGTCTTTTTGGTATCTGCTCTAAATATATGAAGAAATGTTTTATAACTCAAAGTTATATTGTTGAAATTTTATTTTTTATTCTAGGCTTACTTAAATTGGGGGGGGGGGGAATAGAGAAATGTTTTATGTCTCAAAGATATCAATAATGTATATAGTAGAAATGCTGTTAATTTTACTTATCATGTGAGTATTTCAGCCAAAAATTCTGAGTAAAGCTCTATTATTAAAATATATCAAAGATTTTGTATACATTTTGTTAATTTTACTTGGTCCTTTGTGGATAAAAATTAGTAGAAATGATTGTAACCCAAAGATGAAAATCATATTTTCAATTTCAATTGTTTTTTTACTTAGGCTAATGGTATTTTGTTATTAGAAATTTAGTTATTTTTATTAGCCCCATGGTAAACTGTTTAAAAGATAAACAAAATATTTTGAATGTTTTTTTTTTTCAGTTTTATAAATTCAAACATTTAGAATATACTTTTAACATTAACTACTTTCATAGTGTTTATTAACTTACACTTACGAAGACGCTTGAATAGACCCATGGTTGATTTCAAGGAATAATGAAGAGTTCGTTACCATAGAAACAATAGGTCACAAACTTTTAATTGTTGATAAATTAACTATTTTTCACATAAATATACAGGGAATTATAATATGTAATAATTATCAACTTGCAAACTTATTCCTAAATACGATTTATAGTCATGGTGGTTGGATATTTGTTTCTAACTGACTAAATTTTGAAAAGTTGAAACTGAGGGTGGAGGATTTTGATACACTGTAATAAAACTGGATGAATTAAAAATAGTGTTATTACAGTGTTAATTTCCACACTAAATATTGTTTACTTTTATAAACAGTTTAAAAGCTTGTTAAGATTTGTGTCATTAAAGTTTAGAAAATATAAAAGTATAATTTGTGGTGATATAAACTTTATAAGTAATCAATCAGTTTAAGAATCTCTTACATACTTTAAAAGGGGATATTATTATACTATTTTACAGCCAAATAGGGAAAATTCTTTTTTTAGACATTATAATAAGTACCAGAACATGCTGTATCTGTGCAAAGCAGTGTATATTAACTCTAGTGAACCTCTTAATAATTCCAGTGCAAAATTACTCCTCAAGATTGTATATAAGTAAAACATAGTTGTAACAGATATGTTTAGGCCAAAATTCATTTAAAATGAAATAGATTAGGGTTCTTTCCTTTTCAAATTAAAGTCTAAACGAGGTCTATATGAAAGTTTTTAATTTTTTTAACTGGTTTTTGAATATTTATAATAATTACTTTCCTAAATGAAAACTTAATTTGTTATTATTATTATTATTATTATTATTATTATTATTATTATTATTATTATTATTATTATTATTATTATTTATTATTATTATTATTTTTTTTTTTTTTTTTTTCCGAGGAGGGGGGAATGCTTTACGCACCATCAGGAGCCGATCGCGGCTCCCGGTGTGTGGGACTCGCCAAAGTGGCATACCCACTAAACCCTAACCTCCTTATCTAAGGGCTTCACCTGTCACAGACGGAACCACCTGTCGGCTTAACTTCTTGTGTGACAACCCTTCCTTCCATATCCGCTGTTAGGCTCTCATCATAATTATGTACACCTTATATTTGTTTGGCAGCCATAATCTTATTAATGTACATTGCCACGGTTTTCCAGGACTCTTCCAAACGCAGCATCAACTTTATCATGGTCTCCACCTGGACCTCGGTTCCTATCGCCTTATTCATTTCCTGCCGCTCATCCTTCCATTTGTCACAGTCAAATAACGTGTGTTTCACGTCGTCATACATTCCATCGCAGTAGTTGCATGCCGCACTCTCTCTGATCTTAAAACGCTGCAAATAGCTACCAAAACTCCCATGACCCGACAAAACCTGGGTGAGAAAGTAACTTACTTCCCCATGTTTCCGGTTTAACCATTCCGCTATCTCCGGAATAAGAGTCCGCGTCCACTGCCCAGACGTCTCCGACTGCCATCTATCTTGCCACATTCTCAAAAGTTTATCCCTGGCTCTGGCTTTAATATCTTTCTTGGTGTTCGAGTCATATGCTCCTATTTTCCGTGCTTCGTAAATTTCCAGTCCTTCCCTCGCCTTTAGGTCCCATGGCGGTAAGCCGGCTATTACCAGTAGCGCGCTTGTTGAGATTGTTCTATATGCACAAACTACCCTCAATGCGATGGGCCTCTGAGCCGTTAGCAGAATATTTGTGGCCGTTTTCTTTCCTAATGCACATGCCCAGACCGGGGCTGCATACAAAACCTTTGCGGCGACGACGTTCGCCAACAATCTCCTCTTGCACTCTCTTGGACCTTCTATATTGGGCATAAGCCGTGAAAGTCGAGCTCCTGCTTCTATACCCTTGTATACTGCCTTAATAATGTGAGGTATAAAACTCAGTCTTCGATCGATTTCGACCCCTAAATAAGTCAATTGGTTCTTCCATTCTATCTCCACGCTCCCGAGTCTTAACTTTGGCTTCTCGAACTTCCTTTTATCGGTGACCAAAATTGCCTCCGTTTTTTCGACCGCCATCTGGAGCCCAGCTCTGTCTAACCATCCCTTGGCTCTACTCAGGGCTTCATTGATCCTATTTTCCAAAGTTTCCACTTTTTCTGCCCAGCAGACAATGAGAGCGTCATCCGCAAATCCCACGATCGTCGTATCCGGTGGTAACTTCATTTTAATAAAATCGTCGTACATGATGTTCCATATGATTGGACCAATCTTAGAGCCTTGAGGTGCACCACACAGCATTTCCTCCTTCAGGACCCAGCCATCACCAAAATAGAACACCCATCTATTACATAGATAATCCTCCACTACTTTCCGCAGATAGTCCGGAACTTTCCTTTTCTCCAGCGCTTCAATTATCACTCTCCATTTTGCTGAATTAAAGGCATTTCGTACATCTACAGCCACGAGTGCACAAAAAACCTTTCATCTTGCCTACTCCGTCCTTACCTCTCCTAGCAATATCTACGACTTTTTGAATGGCATCCACCGTCGATTTTCCCTTCATGAAACCATACTGCCTGTCCGATATCGACATCTCCCCAGTCAAATGCCTCTCCAATCTATCCAATATGAGTCCCTCTAGTAGTTTCCCCATTGTATCTAATAGGCATATGGGCCTATACGATGAGGCCTCTTTCAGGGGCTTTTCGCCTTTCCGTAGAAGAACAACCTTCTGTCTTTTCCAGTTATCATAAAACTTACCCTCTTTTAGGCATAGATTCAACGTTCCTAATATCAAATCACTGTAATGGTTGATTACTACTTTGATAACTTCATTTGGTATCCCATCCATACCTGGGGCTTTCCGAGTTTTTAATTTACTTCCTACTTTCCGGAGTTCTTCGATCTTAAACAAATCTTCATCTCTCGGAACCATAGGCCCGAAATCTGTTTTGCTGCGGGGTTCGTCGCACGGGAAGAGAGCTAATATTATATCTTTAACCCATCCCGGATCATTAAGTTCTGGTATTTTCCGCTTTGTAATCAGTTTCTTCATTACTATTTTATACCCCATACCCCAAGGATCGTCCTGGACCTCGTCAATCACCTGACTCCAACATCTTGCCTTACTCTTTTTGATGCCTCTTTTGAGTACTTTCCTGGCCTCCAGCCATATTTCGCGGAGTTGGGAGTCTCCCTTGGAACGAACGTAATTCCTCCTAGCTCTCAAGCTTACGGTACGGAGGGTGCTCAATTCATCACTCCACCAATATATCTTTCTTCCATCTCCTGAATTGGTTTTCCTTCGGGGCATGCTTTTCTTGCACGCCACTGTAAGTATCCTAGTAGCTCTCTTTGCTGCTTCACCTGCCTCCTTAGGTTGTCCAACCCAGGGCATCTCATTTTCTAATTTGCTCTCTTCCAAGAATTTTTCCAATTTCCCTGCATCTAGCTTCCTCGTATTCCATGCCGTGTTGCCCCCCTTATTTCGGCTTATTTTTATCTCTTTCTTGCGGCCTGTCACTAAGTGAAACTCTATGTATTGGTGGTCGCTAAGCGTCTCTTCATCTAATACTCTCCATGCCGTAACGCCTTCCGACATTTCCTCTGAGCATATTGTCAAGTCGAGTATAGATGTTGCTTCCCCTCGACGAAACGTAGGTTCCTGGCTGCAGTTGACCACCACCAAACCACATCTTGCTACCATATCGCCTACTATTTTCCCCCTTTTATCCCATCTGCTCTCACCCCATTCTGGAGACTTACTATTGAAGTCCCCAGTTATTACAAATTTACAACCAGATGTTCTTACGTTGTTCTCCAATTCTTGCATTTCTTCCTCAAATTTCCACCGAGGGTCGTTTGGCGAATAGTAACAACTATAAATACGTATTCCTTCTACCTCTATCCATACGAAACCTTTATTCGAACTTTTGGAATCATTGATATTAAGAGTCTTATTGTTACCAGGGGACTTAAATTTAATAAAGGCGGAACTAAAATGGTAACGATGTTTGAAAAGAAAAATAAAAAAAAGACAAAGACAAGTTTAATAATTAACAAGGCTCAAGTTTATTGAAAACAGAAAGAAATTTCGACGGTTCAGACTTTGTCATTTACAACAAAAGACATCCTGACACAAATCATCAAAAAAAAACTTATGATTAACAAGATCATAAATTGTAAAAGTTATAAGCCCTTAATTGTAACATATAATAATTTAGATAAAAAAAATTAATCAACAGATTCTAAACACTTATCCCCCCCCCTTTTAGTATATATATATATGTTTATAGTTACAAAAATTTAACAATAAAAAAAAAGACAATGAGCACAGCTTAATAATTCACAGAATTATAATTAATCAAAAAAAAAGATTATACGCCCTTAAAGTAAAAGTATAATAATTTAAAAAAAAAAAATTAATCAAGATTTTCAAAAAAAAAAAAAACTTATCCCCCCCCTTTTTAGTTTAGTTTATAAGATGATAGTTTCCTTTTAAACAGTAACAGAAATTAACAAAATATAAAAGAGCTTGATATTTTAAGTTCAAGAAAGATCATATCTATAGTTAACATGTTTATCACTAAACTAAAGTAACATAATATAATTGGTTTGAAAATTTCTTAAAAAAAAAAAAAACTGTATTGGCCAATAAATTTATATTTAAATAAAAAAAAGGAAAAATAATTTAGAATTTTGAAATTTTGTTAATTGACGTCAATTATTTTAATTTAGAAACTAACCTCTTGGAGGTTGTTAGGACCGAAAATTGCATGCAGGCTCCACCCAATAAATTGTTATATAATTTATAAATAATTACAAAAGTCTACATCTAGAAAATAGTTTGAAGGAACACATATTTGCGGAAGTAAATTTAGGCACATAAATCATATGAGTTAGTTAAAGTTCAGTAAAGTCAGCTGTAAAAAAAAAGGACATCACTTTTATGCACTTGAAAATCTGAAGTTATGTGATGCAAAAACGTGTTTTGCCAACAGGACGAAACTTGCTAGGATGATTCGCTGGTTTGCGCAATATGAGACAAGAATTTCTCTATTTCTCCTACCAGCATATTGGCTGTGGCAAACAAAAAACACGTTTCTTTTAGCGTCTGTGCAAGATCAGACATGTTGTAGCATTAATGTTCTTTATTGAAGAAAATATCTGGTTATTTGTCAAAATTAAAGTAAATTAATTGCATCACAGAAATTCGTTAAGATAGTAATTAAAAGCTTCTTAGATGATTATAAATTTATTTATATATATAGTTTTGTTTTAAAAGAAAGCTTGTATAAGACTTGTAAGATTCTTCAAAAGTCTATAAAACGAAATTTTCTGATTTAGAAGAAATTTCTCTAATTGTTTTATATTTGACATGTTCAATAGGATATTCTGATCATTTAATGTTCAACATTAGTCTGCACTTATTTCACAAAATTGTTCAAAACTTAAAATGTGCCTTTACAAGGTTTTGTAAATGATGTTTTAAGAAAAGAAAATTTTTATAATCATTTAGTTTCAAAAGAAAATAGAATATTAAATAAAACATGAAATACATATTTTAAAGAATACATGATAATTAACAAATTATTTTAAAAATTAACAAAATATATAATATGACAAAATCTGTAAGGTTGAAGTACCTGGTTAATCCTGTCGCAGTTCACGTGAGCATGTACCGAGAAAAATGATGGTTATTTTAACATTTTTGAACTAGGTTATTTAAACTAAAACGCACAAACTGTAAATTAACATGATGTTGTATGAGACTTGTAAGGTTAGAGAGAAAAAAAACTTTTGTTAGATGAGTGATGCAGAATGTAGACCATGTTGTTATCACATCTAGACTGTGGACGGGTAGTAGGGAAGCTAGCTTGACCGGCGAATGGACTTTGTGTTCGGTATCAGGCGATGCTTGGTTTTGGAGCGGGCCGCCAGGTGCCAGCATCTGTCAAGGGACGGAAATTGGATGTGGAAGAGTTAATGAAGTTATATTGCGGAAGTGTTTTTTTGAATTTAAATGCTACAGCTCTCCCCCCCCGAAAGACGGAGTTGGGGTGGAGTCAGAAAGGGGGCCAGAAGGGCCTCCCACAAAATTTTTAAAAAAGGAGAGACAAAGGGCCAGAAGGGCCTCTAGGAAAAGATTGAAGCAAAGGGGCCAGAAGGGCCTCCTACAAAATTTTGAAATCAGGGCACCTGATAGAAACAACGCTTCATAATGCTTTAATAATCACCACTCTAGGGTGTAGCCTCCTTCGGCACTTACTTATTAAATTTTGAAATTTCTATAGCGTCTCAGCTCTTCCCACCTATCATTGGGTCAAGCCCCCGACAGAAAGAGCTGAAGGGTGACGCAAAGGTCGACATTGCTGTGCATGAACTGACTTGGTACTCTAAGGTACGTGGGGAAAGGGGTGGAGTGGCACCTCGGGAAACCAAGTGGAGGTGACCACTCCGGGGACCAAGGGAGGGAAAAGTGCATGGCACTAAGGACTTCAGGAAAGGTCGGACTCAGACGGGGGGAGTATCCTCTGAGCCGACCTTAACATTTAATTACAAAAATAAATAAAAATAAAAGAAAAACTCCTGAAGCCTTTTTGGGTCAGATCATGCTCAGCGTCGTTATTTTTTTAAATTCCTCTTCTCCCATACGAAGAGAAATTTAAACTATTCACGGCTCTTAACAATTTCCGTGAGAAAAAAGAATTTTGAAGGGTCTAAAGTCTAAACAAATAATCCATTTGAAAAATAAACAAAGAAGCAGTATGAAACGTTGGGGAGTCAAAATTGTTTTAGTGCCCAAGGCAGGGCATGTGATGTTTGACTTAGGGTCTTATATGTGTATCATGTGCCCCAAAAAAAAAGAATTTAATTTAATCAAAAAAAAATGTGTAAAAAAAAATTTCATCAAAATATTTAAGTGATTATAAAAGTGTAGCAAAAAAAAGGAGTGTGGCAAAAAGACAGTATAAAAAGGTGACCCACAATGTGAGAAAACCTAACTCCGGTTTTCTCAACCCTAATAAAAAAAACTAAATTAGGAAACAAACATGTTGACCTGCTAATAACAAACAACCAAATAATTTAAGAAAGGGCAAACAGGCCAACCATGTTGTCCTACATAAAAAACTGGGCCCCTATAATTTGGAAGAAGAAAAAAATTTTGCACACAATGATATATTATTAAAGGTGTTCAACATTTCAATTTACTATTAAACAGATGCCACCATCTGCATCAACCAGTCCACCGCCATCTTGCCTATTGCTCATGATGATAAAATTAAAAAAAAATAAATAAAAATAATTTTCTTTCAAGATGACGAAAACAAAAAAAATTCAAAAGCAAGCTCCGTGTTCCTCAACGAGTCCTCTAATCGCAGCAAATCCACTGCCATTTTAACTGTTGCTGATAATTATTAAAAAAAAATAAACCAAGTAATTTAAATAAAAAAAATTTCTTTTAAGATGATGCAAAAAAAAAAAAAAAAAAAAAAGAAAGAGCCAGAGAAAGACTCAAGAATTATATGTAGTGTAGTTGTTGTGTATATATGTGTGTGTGTAAGTATGAATTGATACAGACAAGCGAAAGAAAACTCGAGAAAATTTTGAAGGAAATTTTTGAATTTTTTTTGTTTTTTTTTTGTTTTTAACTATTTTTGGATTTTATTATTTATTTAAATTTTTTTTGGATTCCCGAATGAGCCCGCTGTCTGGATCAAATTCAGTGAATGACTAGTGTGCAGTGTATGTAAATATATATATATATAAAAAAAAAAAAAATATTTAAGCAGACAAAATAATAATAAAAAAAAAATTTTATCGAAATTGGTTTAGAAGTTTTTGTGTAAGTGTTTATAAAATAAATAAATAATAAAAAAGAGACTATAGATTTATAGAGGTTTAAATATTTAAACTAAAATAAAAAAATTTCATCAGCAACAGTTGTGCAGTATTTGAAAAAGCTGCAAAACATAAAAATGAGCCTTGTTTAACAAAGAAAATTTTGAATTTAAATTTAGATAGTTCCAATGCAAAATTTTGAAAATTAACTAGGGTTCCAGAATTTAAAATTAACCACGCTAGAATTTAATTTAACCACACTAGAATTTAATTTAACCACGCTCTGCTACCAAAAACATGTTACCAGGGGACTTAAATTTAATAAAGGCGGAACTAAAATGGTAACGATGTTTGAAAAGAAAAATAAAAAAAAGACAAAGACAAGTTTAATAATTAACAAGGCTCAAGTTTATTGAAAACAGAAAGAAATTTCGACGGTTCAGACTTTGTCATTTACAACAAAAGACATCCTGACACAAATCATCAAAAAAAAACTTATGATTAACAAGATCATAAATTGTAAAAGTTATAAGCCCTTAATTGTAACATATAATAATTTAGATAAAAAAAATTAATCAACAGATTCTAAACACTTATCCCCCCCCCTTTTAGTATATATATATATGTTTATAGTTACAAAAATTTAACAATAAAAAAAAAGACAATGAGCACAGCTTAATAATTCACAGAATTATAATTAATCAAAAAAAAAGATTATACGCCCTTAAAGTAAAAGTATAATAATTTAAAAAAAAAAAATTAATCAAGATTTTCAAAAAAAAAAAAAACTTATCCCCCCCCTTTTTAGTTTAGTTTATAAGATGATAGTTTCCTTTTAAACAGTAACAGAAATTAACAAAATATAAAAGAGCTTGATATTTTAAGTTCAAGAAAGATCATATCTATAGTTAACATGTTTATCACTAAACTAAAGTAACATAATATAATTGGTTTGAAAATTTCTTAAAAAAAAAAAAAACTGTATTGGCCAATAAATTTATATTTAAATAAAAAAAAGGAAAAATAATTTAGAATTTTGAAATTTTGTTAATTGACGTCAATTATTTTAATTTAGAAACTAACCTCTTGGAGGTTGTTAGGACCGAAAATTGCATGCAGGCTCCACCCAATAAATTGTTATATAATTTATAAATAATTACAAAAGTCTACATCTAGAAAATAGTTTGAAGGAACACATATTTGCGGAAGTAAATTTAGGCACATAAATCATATGAGTTAGTTAAAGTTCAGTAAAGTCAGCTGTAAAAAAAAAGGACATCACTTTTATGCACTTGAAAATCTGAAGTTATGTGATGCAAAAACGTGTTTTGCCAACAGGACGAAACTTGCTAGGATGATTCGCTGGTTTGCGCAATATGAGACAAGAATTTCTCTATTTCTCCTACCAGCATATTGGCTGTGGCAAACAAAAAACACGTTTCTTTTAGCGTCTGTGCAAGATCAGACATGTTGTAGCATTAATGTTCTTTATTGAAGAAAATATCTGGTTATTTGTCAAAATTAAAGTAAATTAATTGCATCACAGAAATTCGTTAAGATAGTAATTAAAAGCTTCTTAGATGATTATAAATTTATTTATATATATAGTTTTGTTTTAAAAGAAAGCTTGTATAAGACTTGTAAGATTCTTCAAAAGTCTATAAAACGAAATTTTCTGATTTAGAAGAAATTTCTCTAATTGTTTTATATTTGACATGTTCAATAGGATATTCTGATCATTTAATGTTCAACATTAGTCTGCACTTATTTCACAAAATTGTTCAAAACTTAAAATGTGCCTTTACAAGGTTTTGTAAATGATGTTTTAAGAAAAGAAAAT
Organism: Aphrophora alni; assembly: GCA_963513935.1. NCBI lineage: Eukaryota > Metazoa > Arthropoda > Insecta > Hemiptera > Aphrophoridae > Aphrophora > Aphrophora alni. Next base: position 27,959 of record CAUPSG010000931.1, on the reverse strand, counting down.
TTTTATAATCATTTAGTTTCAAAAGAAAATAGAATATTAAATAAAACATGAAATACATATTTTAAAGAATACATGATAATTAACAAATTATTTTAAAAATTAACAAAATATATAATATGACAAAATCTGTAAGGTTGAAGTACCTGGTTAATCCTGTCGCAGTTCACGTGAGCATGTACCGAGAAAAATGATGGTTATTTTAACATTTTTGAACTAGGTTATTTAAACTAAAACGCACAAACTGTAAATTAACATGATGTTGTATGAGACTTGTAAGGTTAGAGAGAAAAAAAACTTTTGTTAGATGAGTGATGCAGAATGTAGACCATGTTGTTATCACATCTAGACTGTGGACGGGTAGTAGGGAAGCTAGCTTGACCGGCGAATGGACTTTGTGTTCGGTATCAGGCGATGCTTGGTTTTGGAGCGGGCCGCCAGGTGCCAGCATCTGTCAAGGGACGGAAATTGGATGTGGAAGAGTTAATGAAGTTATATTGCGGAAGTGTTTTTTTGAATTTAAATGCTACATTATTACACACCTCAATACCTGCTCTATGCGTACTATCTTCAAACCATGTAGATAGCTCCGACCTCTTCGGTTGCTCTGTAAATGCTACTATGTCTATCGACCTATCCATCACCGTTTGCTTCAGAAGATCATGGGCACGTTTTGATCTATTTAAGTTGATCTGTAATATTTTCATCTCTTTCTAATTTTGTTTAACCTCGCCACTAGTAATTACCTAAAACTAGGACATAATCCACTACCCAAAACATGTCTCGCATCTTTCCCTTTAGCCTCGCACGCTACACATTTTGCATCGTTAATGCACTCTTTGCGCGTATGGTTTTTTTCTCCACAATTCCAGCACGATCCTTTCCTATCCGTGCCTTGACAATATCTGGCCAGGTGTCCAAATTCCAAGCATCTGAAACACTGTGGAACCTCGGCTCTTTCCCTTATTCTGGCTATAATGAAACCAATTTTAAGTTTTCCCACTCGTAGTAGGGTATTTACTGCCGCATCTGGTAAATGGAGTACTGCAATTTGACTAAGCCTAGGTCTCCTGAACATTTTACATTCATTTGCTGTAATGTCCAAGTTAATCTCTTTATTAATCGCGTCTATCACCTCTTGCGCTGAACATGTCTCGTCCAAGTCCAAAATTTCGATCGGTTTTTTAGGAATTTTAGATTTTACCTCCGCTTTATCTCCGATGATTTTATCCAGACTTTCCTTAATCAACTTAGGCTCCTGACCCTTGTTCATTACCAAAACAATCTCATCCGCTCTCGATCTCCGCAGACTGAAAGCTCCTTCCTCGCAGCTTCCTTGTGACATACCTTTTTTCATGCATTTTAGAATGTCTGCATAAGAATTATTTTCTTTTGCAGTTATAATAACCGCTTCCTTTCTTTGTCTGCTGTTTCCCTTTGTCACAGTCCTCTTGTCCCATCATCATCATCATCATCATCATCATCATCATCATCATCATCATCATCATCATCATCATCATCATCATCATCATCATCATCATCATCATCATCATCATCATCATCATCATCATCATCATCATCATCATCATCATCATCATCATCATCATCATCATCATCATCATCATCATCATCATCATCATCATCATCATCATCATCATCATCATCATCATCATCATCATCATCATCATCATCATCATCATCATCATCATCATCATCATCATCATCATCATCATCATCATCATCATCATCATCATCATCATCATCATCATCATCATCATCATCATCATCATCATCATCATCATCATCATCATCATCATCATCATCATCATCATCATCATCATCATCATCATCATCATCATCATCATCATCATCATCATCATCATCATCATCATCATCATCATCATCATCATCATCATCATCATCATCATCATCATCATCATCATCATCATCATCATCATCATCATCATCATCATCATCATCATCATCATCATCATCATCATCATCATCATCATCATCATCATCATCATCATCATCATCATCATCATCATCATCATCATCATCATCATCATCATCATCATCATCATCATCATCATCATCATCATCATCATCATCATCATCATCATCATCATCATCATCATCATCATCATCATCATCATCATCATCATCATCATCATCATCATCATCATCATCATCATCATCATCATCATCATCATCATCATCATCATCATCATCATCATCATCATCATCATCATCATCATCATCATCATCATCATCATCATCATCATCATCATCATCATCATCATCATCATCATCATCATCATCATCATCATCATCATCATCATCATCATCATCATCATCATCATCATCATCATCATCATCATCATCATCATCATCATCATCATCATCATCATCATCATCATCATCATCATCATCATCATCATCATCATCATCATCATCATCATCATCATCATCATCATCATCATCATCATCATCATCATCATCATCATCATCATCATCATCATCATCATCATCATCATCATCATCATCATCATCATCATCATCATCATCATCATCATCATCATCATCATCATCATCATCATCATCATCATCATCATCATCATCATCATCATCATCATCATCATCATCATCATCATCATCATCATCATCATCATCATCATCATCATCATCATCATCATCATCATCATCATCATCATCATCATCATCATCATCATCATCATCATCATCATCATCATCATCATCATCATCATCATCATCATCATCATCATCATCATCATCATCATCATCATCATCATCATCATCATCATCATCATCATCATCATCATCATCATCATCATCATCATCATCATCATCATCATCATCATCATCATCATCATCATCATCATCATCATCATCATCATCATCATCATCATCATCATCATCATCATCATCATCATCATTATTATTATTATTATTATTATTATTACTTAAAAACAATCTGTTGTTTAAAGACAAAAAACATAAATAAAGGAAGAAAAAACAAAACAAAATAAAATCCACTCTAATATCAGGGTCGGAATAGAAATTCATTAGTCATGAAAAACCTTTAGAAAATATAAAAGAGAAGAATCTAATGCAAGACTACATGAAAAAAGATGTAAATTCAGCTAGGTCAAGATTGTCAAAAAGCACTATAAATGACCCCTGAGGGCATTTTTATTACTATTAATAATTCCAATAGAAAACATAAAGTTGTTTAGTTTATCAATGAACTCTTGATTATGATCTCTTGATAATGTTTTTACATAATATTTATTCAAGCTCTAAATGTGATATGAATTAAATAGTGTATACTTGTCACATAATAGTACACACAAAAAAATATTTTAAGGCCAACAGTTTTTTAAACATTAACTTTATAGAGAATTGTGATAATAAAACGTGTATAGATGATTATTAATAATTATTGTAACAGTATTAATATAGTAGATCTGTCACTCATATTCATTCTGACAATTTAACGATTATTTTTAAAATATCACTGATGAGGTAACAAGGGCCATTGATCCATCAAGTAGGCTACTTCATTATTACAACTACTGTGTGACTGAAGTCAGATTTAGCTGGGATAAAGTTACAGAAAACAATTTACATAATGTAGTAAGGAAAATTAAGTATATTCAAAGTAAAGATTATTATTGCATGACTAACAATTTGAAAAATGGAAACATCAATAACTTATTTGATAACCCTCTGACCTACTACATAAATGACAGTTTTCAGACAAGTCTATTCTCTTAAAGATTAAACATTTTTAAAGTTATCAAGAAAAGTGATGTCTACAGTCCAGATAACTATCTATTTATTTCTGTTATTATCATATTATTGCTTAACTTTATGTTTACTTGTTTTGGAAAATCAATGACCACCAACACTTTTGCTAAGGCAGGAGTACTGTATATATTGATAAACTGGTAAAAAAAATTATTTATTTATTTTACAAAACTACATAATATGTTAAGACAGTATAAGTCAATTCAAAAAGGAAATAAAAATAATTAACTCTTAAAATAACTAATAAATTAACAGATGAATTAAACATGTATTATCTATATTTGAGAGGAAAGGTTCGGCTCAGGTTATACTTTGTGGTGGAAGTAAGGTTTTCGATATGCTCTCTCATTGTGTTAGCTGAAGAAGTTGAAGTACAATAGGTTACTAACTGAATTTGTTAAATTTGCATCTTACTACAAGGAAGCAGGTTGATTGAGTTTATTGTATTGAAATTGTTAGATATGGAGTTCCTCAGGGCTCTGTTTTGAATCCGCTGTTTTTTTTTTTCATAGATCTTTGTAAATGACATCCAATACAAAATTGTTTCATATATGATATCCGTTGCAGGTGAAGCAACATTCCTTAATTGTTACAGTGAATTCGATTGGCTATATTTAGATAACACCTAGGAAGAGGTGAGATTCTGATTCATTGCAAATAATGTGTTTTGAAATTAACGTAAGACCCAAGTTATTTTGGTTTTAACTATCATAAAAATGGCATTAAAAATAGAGCAATGACGTGAGTATTTGAATTGATTTGGGCCATACATAACATTATCAATTTGAAGAGTTGGCTGAAACAACCTCAGGAAATGTATTCTTCCTAAGAAATATAAGATAACATTTACCATATAAATTTGTAAGAGAAGGTTACTTTTCTTTCCTCCAAAGTGAAATCAGATATAACATTTACCTTTAGAGAAATAGTAATCAGATTTTTAGAATACTGAAACATCAAAAGGAAGTTGTCATATTATAAGGTAATGCTAGTTATAGAAAAATTGTCATCTTATATTTATAAAATTTAAAATTATGACTGTGATTATTTCTTAATTATCTACTTTATTTCTTGATAAATATTATAGGTTTCATCAGTGTAATTACAATACAAGATATAGTATCACATGAATATTCCTTACTCCAGACTGAATAAAAATCTATCAACAATTATTTTTTCTTGGGATTACGGCATTTTAACAACATATCATCTGGAGTTTGATTTCTGAATTCAAATGTTTACAGAATTACATAAATTTCTTATTGTAATTCCAATGTACACTATAACAGAAAGCAATGGAATAATTCTCGACACTGTTGAATGATAAATGATCAGACTTGGTGATGAATGTTTTCTTGGTGGCTAAATGTTCTGTGTATATTCTAATCTTTGAATATTGTTTGTGATTATTTTTTGTTATTATTACTTTTTTTAATCTATACTAACACATTTATGAATACAGATATCTTATTTGTGTCTGTTCAAGAAGAGGACCACCACTCGTAAACAATTTTCTACTGACGTAAATAGAACAGACAGAACCTGACCTGATATAACAGCTGAAATGTTATTGGCGTGTATTAAGAACAGTATTTTACCAGGAACAGACAGAATGTGAAACCAGTAGAGATTTGACACATTCCTACTTATGTGAAAATAAACCGAGTTCGAAACAAACAAAATTCTTAAAGACATGAGTGTTACAGTCAAAAGAATAAGAACGTTATAGGGAAATTTAAAGATGAGTTGAATGGATTGCCGGCGCAAGAGTTCTGCAGGTTACGCTCCAAATTATATGCTTACGTTTACATAAACAGAGATATTGTGAAATGTAAATGTGGTAATTAAACGTAATGTTATAAAGAAATCTATCCTTCTCGATAATTTAAACACGTGTCTGAAAGGAGAAATAAGTATTGAACCCAAAATTTAATCAGAAGCCCTAAACATAAAATATATTCAATCAAATAGACCAAACTCGCACTCAACTCAAACGATGATAGACGGTTCAATCAAGAGAAGAAAATTGATACTTTGCTTTGGGTACACTACAGTATCGAAACTATATCGGATCCCCCGAAATTCTGAACCCTGAATTACATCTGCTTCTTTATGTATTCAATATTACAATACTTTGTGTCTTCATTCCTTAGTAATCAAATAAAAATAAACGGTAAAATGTTTTGTAAGATACCCACTTAGACAAAAGACAAAAGCTAATATTAATTTTGTTCAAACGTCACCTTTAACTTTATTTGTTAAATCACGAGACAAATATCTTTCGAAATATCTGCCTAGGCGAGATTTTCTAAATATGGCAATATCATTTTAGAATTTTAAATTAACACTAAAATTTAAAATCACATCCTATAAATTAAAAATAGAATTATTTATGTATATTAATGATAAAAGTCAATTTCACTATTTATCACAATTTAATTTACATTCAATATTTAAATTATATCAAACGTGCATCTACCGCCATAGAAAACAACAAACATGAAATAAGTTTATTGTTTTTATTTTATTTTTGGCTAGTGATATAATTTTATTTCGCTATAATTTGTATGTGTTTTGATGGCACGTGTAACAACACCATTTAAAAAATGTAGTTTCGAGTTATGAGGTTAAAAGTCCTAATTAGAGCTCCAAGATCATTATTTTCACAAAATTTGAAACTATTAAACAACTCTTAAGAAAATAAATTGGAACCAATATTGCACAGCAAATGTCTTGATCGCTTATACTGAATTGACAAGATTTTGTTTACTATTAAAAACAAATAAATAATTCGAATAATTGGCTTTAAAAATTATTCCATTATAAAAATAAATCTTTTTTTTTTTTTAATGCCAGATAAAACTTATAAATTTGTTATTAATATTTTGAATGTTCTCCTTTTGAAACTTCTTAAAGAAATATGCCGGCAACTGAACCTAATTAAATCCATTAAAGCTACATTTTTTATGAAGATCGAACTTAGCAAAACCTTTTGACAACCTTAAAGAGAGACAAAATAATTTACATTTACATTCGTATAAAAACTAATATTATTTTTGGATTCCATTTTATTTTATTTTTTTTACAGGTACATTATAATCTGTTTACAAGAACAAAATAAACAACTAAGACATAGAGTTCGACACAAATATTGTTCGAATTTTATCCAGCGACAAATATTTTATCAATAACAGTTGGTTTTTAATTTGAACTTTGGAGGATATCTTAATAATTCATTTTTATTATAACTTACTGTATTAAAAAATTACCTTAATTAACTTTGATGTTTAAAATAGTTTATATAAAATTTAAACATTGCAAAAAAGAAAATGTGTTTCACTGTTTTAATATTTATTTTAAATACAAGAATATTTACATTCGTTACGAATTAATAATGTTTCATTGAATATACCTTTGGCGTTTTAATGTTTAATTAATTTAAACTACGCAGAACAAGTAAATCGATCAGTGATTACAGCAACTGACTAGTAAGGAATAACTTACCAAGACAAATTACAGCCAATTTCCTGCCTCCAAGAAGCTTTCAGAATACAAATTAGCTGAATACCTCTCACTTTGTATTCATGCCATTTCTTTGCAATAAATGAAAATTGTACTAATAGTAAATTATGTCTACTAAAATACTATTCTACACTGAATAACAAATTATTTACATGTGTCCCTTTGTGTAGGATAATAGATAAGCATGTTTTGAATTTCTTAAACAAAGTGTATGAACAGATGATTCATATCCTTATTATGAATTTTCAAATTAAGATTATGTGACTTTAAGTTTGTATGGTGGTTAATATTAGCCTTCTATTGGAAGGGGATCATTTAAATTTATATCATCAGCTGAATTACATATTTTAGAATTTTGAGGCCAGACAGATAATTTTAGAGAATTCTATTAAATACTTATATTCACATGTCAGTAAAATTAGTAATTAATTCGTTTCAAGATGTCATATGGAATAATTTATATATTTAGCGATAAAGTATATTGCATTTAAGGGGATGCAACTTTATAAACACCTGGAACATTGTTTAAGCAACGGTTTTATGTGCAAAATTCTGTTTTTTGAGATAGTTTAAAAACTATTTACAGTGAGTATTTCAAATTTATTCAAATTAAGAATATGAAATTTTAATGGTACAGTAGCCTCAGACTAGGATTGTGTCTGGTGTAAGGGGCGTCTCCTCCCTTCTACTTGCTTCCCTAGCCTGACTTGACGGTACAACCCATTTCAAGAAAACTAGGTACACATATTAGCTACATTTAATTCCTAACGTTACAACTTCATGACAGACTTTTGTAAACGTTTTATTCTTATTTACACCGATAAAAGAAACGGAAATAGGGTACGCGTTTACACACAAGCATTTGAGGTCTAAATTTTTTATTGAGGTTGTACCGCTGAAAGTAAACGCAACAAACAAAGTGTGGGGCCCTCTTTTCCTCCCACCCTAGACACATTTCTACCGTGAGAATACTGTAAATTAAGGATCATAAAAGGCTTTTTTTCTGAAAGTTTCAGGTTCCTATGTGCTTTTCTCAAGAAATGAAAAATATTTGAATATATTATCGGTTTTGGCAATTATTTTTACTAACCGATTTTAACTTACCAGATCCCAAATTAACCGTTATTGGGAATTCTAGTAGTGAACAAAATTTGAATTATAAATAGTCTTTAAACTATCTAAAAGAATATATTTTTCCCTTCGATTTGCAAATAAAACCAAACAATGTTGGATCCCTCTGAAATCTTTATTACTATATATATATATATATATATATATATATATATATATATATATATATATAGCATCCTGAACGAATTACGATACATTTTTGAATATGTTTGGCTAATTTTACCGGCATATCAATTATATTTAATTAAAAAACAATTGTGGAAGTTTCATGGGTAATATGTAATAAAATTATAACAATAAAATAAAACAGGTCTAAACTATAAGATCCTAAATAATAGCTTTATTTGAACAAGAGCTAATTAAAATTATTAGATCATCTTTGCCAAAGATTAAAACTTTTACGACATATGATACGCTGTTTTTCATACATAATTAAATTTCACTGTCTCTTTGTAATGGAATTTGTTGGAACGTTCTTTATCCATATTCTGATGCAAAGATTACCATATAAATTTGAGTTTTATGATTTAAAAAGACAAGAATAACAATACACTGCTTCCAAATAAACTTATAACAATATAAGCTATAACATACAAGTTATATATAATTATTTTGATTACTCTAATTTAAAAGTCACACGATGTCGTGTCAATCTGATATTTAAGATGTTAGATTTACTTATTTATTTGCAACACTACTAAAAAGGAACAACTTATGATTATTACTCATAAACAACACCGTTTACCTGGATAAAACAATCTCTTTCTTTTAATTTTTAAAAGAACAAAATTACTATAGCAATAAAACATATACATGAAATTTATACTTACTATCTAGAAAAACCATTTACTCTCCATTCATTCCTTAAGATTAATTTATTTAGCATAGACAATTTTTTTAAAATTACAAATTTACTTTATTTTAACTCTTGTTAAAATCTTCAAATTATCAGTTCCCTTTTGTTTATTATATTTCTTTACACATTTATTTAATACTTTAAATTATTATTAACATTGATCATCTTTTTATTTAATCTCGGCTAGCTCAGTTCTTTACAATTAATTTAAAAAAAAAACAACAAAATCTTAATCTCGGGTCTTGGGTTTTTTGAATGGCTCAATCGAAAGTGAAATCAATTCTAGGTGAATTTAATAATTAACAATTAATTGGTTTTGTACTTATCAAATCTGCTGGTCCTTCTTGCTCGGTCAGTTAGCACTTAACACTCCACCTAACTTTAATTTATCTTTTTATTAAACAAAAAAACACAAAACACCACACTGCTTAAACACTTTTCGTTGGTATTTAACGTTGTCTCTCCTTCCCAGATGCCGTTCCAAAATAGGCCTCTCCTTCCTCGAAATCGTCCCAAAATCTGTCTCTCATTCCTTGTAGTCGTTCCAAAATTACAGCGCCTGTTCTACGATGATTGGTCCCTCCTTCCTCTGGTGAATTTAAACTCCTTTTCCAAATCTGTCTTTTTATTAAGAAGTCCGCAAACTCCAAATCTAATTTCCTTTACTAATTCAAACTTTCTTTACTTCAATTCAACTTTACTTTCAACTTATCAAAAACCTTTCAATATTAAGAGACTTCTTGTCCCTTACTCGCTGAAAAAAACTATTCTTTTGTACACAGCGTACTCTTGCTGAGTACGCGACCTTCCGTCGTGGCGACTCTGGTAAGACTCCCCTAACAAACTATTTTCTAATGTTCCTTCTCTAAAACACTGTTTTTCGCGCCCTGTTCGCTGATTTGTCGATTTCTACCAACTTTCTCTGCTTACGACTTTCGCAATTCCTACTGGTTGTTTTTGAATTCTGCCGTTGTGTTTTTTAAGTTTGGAGCGTCTCCGATTGGCCGACCTACTTTCTACTTGCGTTTTTCTAAAATACCGTTATAATGCTGCTTTCCCTTGATTTCTCCTTTTTTTCTAGTAAAAACTCTGCTACCCTAAGAATTCCGTTATGTACACACGTGTTGGCCTCAAGGTTCTTGAAATCTTAGTGCTATTGTAGCCTAGCACGTACAATTTTTATTACAGGCGGCATCTGCCGTTTTCTCTTCATTTGTTTCTTAACATGGTTCTATATTTATTCTTTTATTCAAGTTATATTTTAATTAATTTATTTTTAGATTTTATTTAGTTTAATTTAATTGATATCATGATATCGTTACAGTGTCCCCAGATAAAATTAATTTCCTTTGGAATACTAAGAAATAAATTTTTATCTTAGCCCGTTCACTTATGAACTACAATTTTGTAAAAGAACCTTTTCTAACAATGCCTTTGTCCATTGCGGTTGGCCACATAACCATACAATAGACCCTTACTTCCTTTTGTCTTATTTGCAGGGAATTTCTGACCATTTGTTGTGGGTCATAAATCCTTTCACCTTCCTTGTTTACATTTTTCTATTGTTATTTTCTCCAGTATTTATTTACACTTTAGCCTAATATTACCTAACTATGATATTTTTTTTTAACATCCTACAATTAAATACTCCTCTTTCCTTATCTCTATTAACGTATCCTAACTTATATGTGGTATTTCCTATTTTATTCCTAATTACGTATTATCGTTCCTTCTCCTGCAGCCTTGTTTACTTTTAGAGTCATGCCTGTTGACGTCATTCCTACAATCGTCCAACTTTCTACCCCACACGTGTTCACTGTCATCTGTGTTCCTTTGAGCATTGTCTTCTGTCCTTCGCCATTCTTGTCGTCGGTCATTGTTGTCACGCCAATGGGTCGGTCTGTCATTCATCGGTCTACCCCAATTGTTTTGTCTGTTATCATACTCCCTTTTATTTTCATCGGTTCTTTCCCTTTCATGAAACCGCTCGATTTTTGCATGCTCGAATTCCATTAATAATTTAATAAAATCTTGCTTCTTTTTAATTCCCCTTGTAATTACAGCTATTAATACATTAGGGTGAAAATGTTTCCCTGTCTTATAGACTAGCTGATCTTCTGTTAATGGTGGGCTTAATTCCGAACACTGTAGCATTAAATTCTCTACATACGAAATAGCTTCACCGCCCATTCTCCCGTGAAATTTTCCGAATTCTAGCTGGTCCCTTATCTTAGCCTGAATGATTTCATTAAAATACTTTTCCCTAAAGTGTTCCTCAAATTCCTTGAATTCCTTTACACTACTTCGATGCAATTCCCACCAAATCAACGCCTCGTGTTTAAGATATCTGCCGATCCAATTAATACTATTTGTTAGGGTACTTTCGCTTATTTCTTTCATAATATTAAGAAATTGTATCGGAAAACGCTCCTTCCCTGAAAAACTGATATTTCTTATTTCCGGTTCGTTAATATAGCCTTCACCTGTGTTTGGTACATTCTTAATTTTCCTATCTAAATCGACGAGCTTCTGCGCAACTTCAGCCGTCTTCTTTGCAACTTCGTCGATTTTTTCGTTGCTACTTTCGAAATTTCTTACGCATTTCTCCCCGATTTCTACGTCCTTTTCCGCGAGTTCTTCTATTCTTGCGTTCACGATCACTCCACGGTTTTCGATCTCTTTTACGCGATTCTCCGATTCCGCGCGATATCCACTCATTCGAATCCCGATTTCTTCCTCCGTTTTCTTCAGCTTTTCGTCGAAGCCCGATCGAATTTCCGCGACTGATTGTTCGATTTTTTCGACGCGGCTGTTTATCCCGTCAAAACGCTCCTCGATTTTCTTACTTATTTTTTCTTCGACTGCGGCTACACTATTTTTTATTTCTTCGCGTATCTCCTTGGTGTTTTTCCGGTTTTCTTCCGCGTTTTTCTTATTTTCTTCCCTCATTTCCCTGTTTTCGTCCCTCATTCGCTCGGTGTTTTCTATCATTTGCATCATCATCGCCTGCAAACTTGCCATACTAGCGCCTCCTGACTGTCCTTCCGTCGTTGTTTCTATGCCTACATTTCTGTCTACTGTCCCCGCCCGTGAATCTACGCCATTTTCTAATTCTAGCCCTCTATTGTTGTCTAACATTCCTAATTCATTCCCTTCTTGATTAAAATTTTCGGCCTCTAACCCCAATTGATTATTAATTTCATTTTCATTAGCCATTTTTAAATCCAATACCCTTTTCCTACTTCTAGTTAGCATAAAAAACACAATTCTACTTTTATTCTATAATATAACCTAACACAAATTTTCCTGCAACAATATTATATTACTTATTCTACAAACAATCTTATTACTAACAATTAATGTTTCACTTTAATTGAGCCACCGCGGTTGGACGCCAAATATAACATACAAGTTATATATAATTATTTTGATTACTCTAATTTAAAAGTCACACGATGTCGTGTCAATCTGATATTTAAGATGTTAGATTTACTTATTTATTTGCAACACTACTAAAAAGGAACAACTTATGATTATTACTCATAAACAACACCGTTTACCTGGATAAAACAATCTCTTTCTTTTAATTTTTAAAAGAACAAAATTACTATAGTAATAAAACATATACATGAAATTTATACTTACTATCTAGAAAAACCATTTACTCTCCATTCATTCCTTAAGATTAATTTATTTAGCATAGACAATTTTTTTTAAATTACAAATTTACTTTATTTTAACTCTTGTTAAAATCTTCAAATTATCAGTTCCCTTTTGTTTATTATATTTCTTTACACATTTATTTAATACTTTAAATTATTATTAACATTGATCATCTTTTTATTTAATCTCGGCTAGCTCAGTTCTTTACAATTAATTTAAAAAAAAAACAACAAAATCTTAATCTCGGGTCTTGGGTTTTTTGAATGGCTCAATCGAAAGTGAAATCAATTCTAGGTGAATTTAATAATTAACAATTAATTGGTTTTGTACTTATCAAATCTGCTGGTCCTTCTTGCTCGGTCAGTTAGCACTTAACACTCCACCTAACTTTAATTTATCTTTTTATTAAACAAAAAACACAAAACACCACACTGCTTAAACACTTTTCGTTGGTATTTAACGTTGTCTCTCCTTCCCAGATGCCGTTCCAAAATAGGCCTCTCCTTCCTCGAAATCGTCCCAAAATCTGTCTCTCCTTCCTTGTAGTCGTTCCAAAATTACAGCGCCTGTTCTACGATGATTGGTCCCTCCTTCCTCTGGTGAATTTAAACTCCTTTTCCAAATCTGTCTTTTTATTAAGAACTCCGCAAACTCCAAATCTAATTTCCTTTACTAATTCAAACTTTCTCTACTTCAATTCAACTTTACTTTCAACTTATCAAAAACCTTTCAATATTAAGAGACTTCTTGTCCCTTACTCGCTGAAAAAAACTATTCTTTTGTACACAGCGTACTCTTGCTGAGTACGCGACCTTCCGTCGTGGCGACTCTGGTAAGACTCCCCTAACAAACTATTTTCTAATGTTCCTTCTCTAAAACACTGTTTTTCGCGCCCTGTTCGCTGATTTGTCGATTTCTACCAACTTTCTCTGCTTACGACTTTCGCAATTCCTACTGGTTGTTTTTGAATTCTGCCGTTGTGTTTTTTAAGTTTGGAGCGTCTCCGATTGGCCGACCTACTTTCTACTTGCGTTTTTCTAAAATACCGTTATAATGCTGCTTTCCCTTGATTTCTCCTTTTTTTCTAGTAAAAACTCTGCTACCCTAAGAATTCCGTTATGTACACACGTGTTGGCCTCAAGGTTCTTGAAATCTTAGTGCTATTGTAGCCTAGCACGTACAATTTTTATTACAGGCGGCATCTGCCGTTTTCTCTTCATTTGTTTCTTAACATGGTTCTATATTTATTCTTTTATTCAAGTTATATTTTAATTAATTTATTTTTAGATTTTATTTAGTTTAATTTAATTGATATCATGATATCGTTACAAAGCTTTAATGATTTTAAAATTCGTTATACTTGTATTATTCTCTCATTGATTGTCACAGCAAAATAAATATCAATTGTCAGGTGTATTAAGGATAATTGGAGCAATAAAATAATGGGCCTGTAATATAATTTTGTTTAATTATTAGGTGTCTTTTTATTCATATCCCCTGAAATGTGAAAAAATCACATTCCAAAAAATGTAATTGTAAAATCTTAAATTAGCTTATAAACCATTTTTATATTGTTGTGTACAGTCTTAGAAAACTGAATAATTTATAAATTATGTATTAATACCTATACCTCCATTCAATTTGATTTATTTTATAATGTCTATTTGGCGCGCACGCACGCACACAAATAAATACCCTACTTTAACAATAAATAATACTCTACACGAAGAAAAACTCTATTTTTGTGATAATTTTATTTTTTTTATTCTAATACATATTACGACTTTTATTAAAGCTCAACTAAGTAGACTTTTAAATTTATTAACCTTTTACAAAACCCGCTTTATATTAATAAAAATCTTTGTCAGAATCATTACGGTAACTTATTCATCTTTGTTTTGTTCACTGCTCACAATCCTTCTTTGTATCTTTTTTCAGTTAATGTGGTAACACATGGTCTGCGTTCATGTCCTAATCGATACTCATAACATATATCCATTAGGATATGAACATTAACCGAAAAATCTTTAAATGTGAAAGTTAAGTTTTAGTTATTAATAAATTTGGCGTGTATGTATTATATTTTGAAAAAGTGACAAACATTTTAAACCAATGCAAGAAGAAACAATATTAAAGAGGTTTGATAATGCCTGAATAATAGGCGAAACGTCGCAACCACGTGAAAAAAAAAGAAACGCTGAAGGACTGTGAGCAGTGAACAAAACAAAGGTAATTAAGTTAACATAACCAGTCCAGCAGGGCAATCAGTGATAATAATTATTACGAGTATGATTTTAAAAGGAGACAAAGTTGTTCTCAATAAAGGCAGTTTCTGAGAAGGATAATAAATGGTTCTCTTGATATTGACAATAAACTTTGTGACATACTGTCATATTTTGTTGTGTATTCAGTTTTTAAAGTTGTAATAAATAAGTATTCTACACATTAATTTGGTTAAAAAAAGAAAGTTAAGTCAAACTGCGAGAAATGTGTGACTTCAGTGAGCAATAAAACTTGTACTAAGAATTTAATTTTTTCAACATTCCCTCTCCGCTCCCCTCCCCCCTATCGTTGCCAATTATATACAGCCATCAGTTCCAGGTACGACAGTTCTCCATGACATCTCATTATAATTTCCATAAAGCAATTCAATCATGGTGTAAATATTACGATTTAAAATGCCTTTGTATTAAAATGTACACTCAAAAAACATTAATAAATTTTATTTCATTAATTGTTTATTTATATTTATAAAATGTTATTAATTTATAGCTCAAATGTATAAAATATAAGTTTCTACTCATTCAATGATAAGTAGTAGTTATTATATGTATATTAGTATATGAGATAACAAGTAAATATATAGTAATGTAGTTTCATGTTTAGTAGCATGAATAATATACGTACCTGAGTGTTTCAAAATCAATATCTATGTCGTAAGACTTTGTAGTATTTATTGCATTTAATTTACAATCATAAATAATACATCAAACGAAAGAGCAACTCAAACAGTGTTCAATGTAAGCACCATTCTTCACCTGGCACACTATCGAGTCGATAGTCGAGTTCATCCCAAACCTTGATCAGCGTGTCTGCAGCAACAACTGCTTCAATCGGGTAGGTCAGCTGGTAGCAGAGGCACATAAACATGATCCTTTATGTCTACTTGGATGAAATGTCGATTTGTCCAGAAAATCTTCATCGTAATACAGCAACATATCGTTTGCAAATTTGGAATGTGAACCGTAATCTGTAGGCTTTAGAGCTTGTAACAACTGCACACTATAAGGTCGTAGTTGTATGTAAGCGTCTTCTTAAAACTCTCCATACAGACGTCACTGGAATTGCTAATTCACGACTAGCTTTCCGAACGGATTTCTTGGAGCTACGCGTGAAAGACTAAACAGAAATATCATCGTAATTCACCGAATCTGTAGGCCTATCGGGCAAGGCTAGAACAGTTTTGATTTAAATTTCATAATCATAAATCTCTAATTACGTCACTATTTTATAAACATTCGAACTAGTTTTTAGCTTATAAAACCTTTATGGACAAACCTTCATCAATTATTCAAGTTATAATCAAGTAATTGAAGTGAGGCTACCTAAAGATATTTTTGATCTCGATCAGCTGTTTTCTCCAGCAGTTAGAACATATTTTATTAGAGACAACTTGGTGAGAACAAATCTTCACAAATTTCTCAGACAACGGATTATATGAAATCTCAAAGGACGATTTCCAAAGTTAGTAGTTACGCCTCTGTTTATCTACATCCTTCCTGTAATCTCTACGTTACGAAGTAGTATCAATCAATCAACATCTTTTTATTTTTGTTATATATTCCGATTATTTAATTACTTTGACCTTAATACCTTAATATGCCAATTTGCAAGTTGCGTAATACAAGTTGTTACGCTAATATAAGACGTAAAGAAAGATGGAACTTCCAAAAACCATTTCAAATATTCTCCATTTTGAAAATATTTTACCACTATTTTTTTCAATAAACAAACATAAATCAATAGTACAACCAAGATAAAGTGCTAAGTATGACGGTGCAAATAACTAAATTACGATCTCTAGATGTATTGTTCTGGTTTTGATTTTAAGTTATTTGAGTTTTTATTGGCGATAACACTCTTATTTTACATAAAGAAATTTGAATATCATTGGTTGCAGTCTGTACATCTTAAACATACAGGATATATTTTCCTGATAAAAGTTTAAAAGTGACCTCGATTTATAAATTTAATACAGAAATGTGTTTATAACAATGAACTTGATTAAGGAATTGTAGAAGTGTATTATTTTCAAATTTTTAAAAATCGATAACATTTGATAAGAAAATCGCAGTTTAGACAGTCAAAGTTTTTTTTTTACATACAAATAAAAGAAGTGGCAATTATTTATGTCAACAGGAAGTAACTACTCAAAATATAACTGAACTATACAAACTACTTAACGTGTGTACTTGACAAATTCACCAGCTATACCACATAACATCCAAAATATCTAAAGCTATTTTTAATCCTTTAGCTAAAGTAACAAGACCTTTGAGTTGCCTTCTCTTGCAAAACATAGATGAGGCTGTAAACTAACTGAGATAGGTTATGTTTATAAACTACATTAACATTTCTGAAATAGCTATGTTTAATTCCGGATATCCAAAACGTTTTAACCTTGCTATCTGTATGAGCTTATTTCGTACAGCTTAGCTATAAGTAATATGACCCTCGAGTTGCCTTCTCTTGCTGTTAAAATAGATGAGGCTGTAAACTAACTGAGATAGGTTATGTTTATAAACTACATTAACATTTCTGAAATAGCTATGTTTAATTCCGGATATCCAAAACGTTTTAACCTAGCAATCTGTATGAGCTTATTTCGTACAGCTTAGCTATAAGTAATATGACCCTCGAGTTGCCTTCTCTTGCTGTTAAAATAGATGAGGCTGTAAACTAACTGAGATAGGTTATGTTTATAAACTACATTAACATTTCTGAAATAGCTATGTTTAATTCCGGATATCCAAAACGTTTTAACCTTGCTATCTGTATGAGCTTATTTCGTACAGCTTAGCTATAAGTAATATGACCCTCGAGTTGCCTTCTCTTGCTGTTAAAATAGATGAGGCTGTAAACTAACTGAGATAGGTTATGTTTATAAACTACATTAACATTTCTGAAATAGCTATGTTTAATTCCGGATATCCAAAACGTTTTAACCTAGCAATCTGTATGAGCTTATTTCGTACAGCTTAGCTATAAGTAATATGACCCTCGAGTTGCCTTCTCTTGCTGTTAAAATAGATGAGGCTGTAAACTAACTGAGATAGGTTATGTTTATAAACTACATTAACATTTCTGAAATAGCTATGTTTAATTCCGGATATCCAAAACGTTTTAACCTTGCTATCTGTATGAGCTTATTTCGTACAGCTTAGCTATAAGTAATATGACCCTCGAGTTGCCTTCTCTTGCTGTTAAAACATAGATGAGCCTGTAAACTAACTGAGATAGGTTATGTTTATAAACTACATTAACATTTCTGAAATAGCTATGTTTAATTCCGGATATCCAAAACGTTTTAACCTTGCTATCTGTATGAGCTTATTTCGTACAGCTTAGCTATAAGTAATATGACCCTCGAGTTGCCTTCTCTTGCTGTTAAAATAGATGAGGCTGTAAACTAACTGAGATAGGTTGTGTTTATAAACTACATTAACATTTCTGAAATAGCTATGTTTAATTCCGGATATCCAAAACGTTTTAACCTTGCAATCTGTATGAGCTTATTTCGTACAGCTTAGCTATAAGTAATATGACCCTCGAGTTGCCTTCTCTTGCTGTTAAAATAGATGAGCCTGTAAACTAACTGAGATAGGTTATGTTTATAAACTACATTAACATTTCTGAAATAGCTATGTTTAATTCCGGATATCCAAAACGTTTTAACCTTGCAATCTGTATGAGCTTATTTCGTACAGCTTAGCTATAAGTAATATGACCCTCGAGTTGCCTTCTCTTGCTGTTAAAATAGATGAGCCTGTAAACTAACTGAGATAGGTTATGTTTATAAACTACATTAACATTTCTGAAATAGCTATGTTTAATTCCGGATATCCAAAACGTTTTAACCTTGCAATCTGTATGAGCTTATTTCGTACAGCTTAGCTATAAGTAATATGACCCTCGAGTTGCCTTCTCTTGCTGTTAAAATAGATGAGCCTGTAAACTAACTGAGATAGGTTATGTTTATAAACTACATTAACATTTCTGAAACAACTGAACAGTAATCCAGTGAGTTCATCCTCTTCTAAACGTTCTAAAACTGAGTTAATGTCGTTCTTACTCCAACAAATCCCTTAATTGACAGTGTCTCGGCGGGTTAATTTGATTATATAAACAAATATTCGGATTATTCTACCAACATAATATAAGAGTAAAATAAATAATAAAAAGAAGTAATTTATAAACTAATTTTTAAATTATTCTTGTAAAAATATTCTGGAAGGAAAATCACAATTGAGGGGGGGGGACTTTTTTCTAGTTGTTGTGGCTTATTGTGGTGTAAAAACGAGAAACTGTACAAGAGAAAATGGAAAGCGCGTAAAAAAGACAAGTACTGTATAGAGATTAAACAATTTTATCTTGTCACGAAGAAGTTTCATTTATGAAATTTAAATTATATTTTATTTTTAAAATCTTTAGACTCACTAATAATATTAATTAAACTAAATTGATCATTTGTGTGATTTTCGAGTTCATTGGTAATGTTAAGCTATATTTTTTTTTTTTTTTCAGATATTATTGCATTTAGATATTTTAAAATGTTAATTTATGTTAAATGAGCCCAACAATTCATAATACTGTACTGACAAAAGTATAGTATATCGTTAGAAATTTTTTACTGACATAAAATATGAATAACGCTACTGTGTGTTTCTTCTTTAACTAATCTTAGATTCTTTACATTGTTGAGATGTCTCCTTAAATAATAAAATGTACAAAACAATTCTCTTTTGTTTGTCCCGTGAAGGACGCAGGAACTCTCAACACCAAAGAGAGAGCTCTTTGAATGAAGTCATTGTTAGACATCATACCTTTATGCTTTGCAAATCAAAAGAAAGTTAGTGGCTCTTCATATGTTCTGTATGTAAGACTTAATATAGTAAGGTTTATTTTGACAAAGTAAGACTTTATAAGATCTTTTATTAGTATGAAAGACTTTATAAGTTTAGTATGGCAAAAAGTTTTAAAATGTGAAATCTTTATAAATAGTTATTTCTGCTTTAGCTATTACCAATTAAATAAGGAATAATATTCAGATATACTTTTTTGTGGTTTTAAAATAAATCGTTTACTTATGTAAACTAACCTACATTTTAGTTTTACACTAACTTAAAAATCAAGCTTACCCCTGACTTTAGGATGACTCTGTATATACTAACACTGTTAATATTTACTAATAGGCTACATCTGTAAGGGATCTATGTTTGTACTCTCAGAGAAAGTTTTAATGTTGACTTTATTTTGATATCACAAAATTTTGATAGAAGTTGAGTTATGAAAATAAAAAAGTTTTCCTATGTATTTTTCCCAAAAGGAAATGCAGCCATAAAGGTTGATATTTGTTCGTAGTAATCGCATCATCTACTAGACCAATCTTTGTAAGCTTTTAGTAGTATTTATGAACAAGGTTTCATATTGATATCTTAAATAGAAACCGAGTTATTACAAAAAATATAAATCTGTAGTAGTCAACCTTCACTTATGTGCAGTAAATAAATCACGAATACACACTTATAACATATGATTAGATCCATCTGCTTCAATAGTTAATGTAAAGAAAAGTTAGGACTATCCTAGACCGGTGTGAAACATTTGACTTGCAACATATGATTAGGTCCATCTGCTTCAATAGTTAAATGTAAAGATAAGTTAGGACTATCCTAGACCGGTGTGAAACATTTGACTTGCAACATATGATTAGGTCCATCTGCTTCAATAGTTAAATGTAAAGATAAGTTAGGACTATCCTAGACCGGTGTGAAACATTTGACTTGCAACATATGATTAGGTCCATCTGCTTTAATAGTTAAATGTAAAGATAAGTTAGGACAAGCCTAGACTGGTGTGAAACATTTGACTTGCAACATATGATTAGGTCCATCTGTTTTAATAGTTAAATGTAAAGATAAGTTAGGACAAGCCTAGACCTGTGTGAAACATTTGACTTGCAACATATGATTAGGTCCATCTGCTTTAATAGTTAAATGTAAAGATAAGTTAGGACAAGCCTAGACCGGTGTGAAACATTTGACTTGCAACATATGATTAGGTCCATCTGCTTTAATAGTTAAATGTAAAGATAAGTTAGGACAAGCCTAGACCGGTGTGAAACATTTGACTTGCAACATATGATTAGGTCCATCTGCTTTAATAGTTAAATGTAAAGAAAAGATAGGACTCGCCTAGACCGGTGTGAGACATTTGACTTGAAACAGATGATTAGGTCCATCAGCTTTAATAATTCAACACAAAGCTACCTAGGCCTAACCTAGATCAAAGTATAATATTTTGAAAAGTGTTATTAACTAGGTTTTGCCCTAAAATTATTAAAAAGATTCAAATTTGATTCAATAAATAGACCTCCATAATTTAAAATTGTTTTCACTTCCATCGTATAATCTTAAGCATATCCGTTTTTTTTTCCTTCACGCTAATCTTGGAAACAGTTTTGTTCGTGCTAGTCTCGTAAACTACAAGACCGATTTTTAATGACATTTTGTATGGTTATAGTTCTTAAGGAGCAGGTTTACCACTTTCTCTCACATCTAGGAAAAATTGACAACATTAAAAACAATAAATTAGTAATATGATTAAAAACTGCTTTTAATTTCAAATGGTTTCCCATAATATGCCTAATATTTCGATGATCGTAGCCCTATTATTTGATAAAAAACACATGTTTTTCTAAAAAATTATTTTTTAAAACTATATTTAATTGTCTTGAGCTTGTTTAGAAACTTTTATAATAATATTTATTGTGTACTGTATGTAGTTAATTTAACAATCAATGTTGAATCATAAAGATTTGAGTGCGAAGCCACGGATAACAGCCGTTTATTCGTAAGCTATATAATTTTAAACCTTGTTTCAATTCCATCACCTATATTAAACATATTTGAGTTATTTTATATGAAACTTGAAAAACTAATACAGTTAAGGAAGACCGGTGGGATCTTCTCATTATTTTCAATCTGCCAAAGTAATTTGTTTGGTAATACAATCACTAAGAAAGTAAGTAACCTGCTGCATTCTCGAATTAAAAATTCTGACTAAATATATATTTTTCCTTCCCTAAAGTTTCCTTCATTATATTTTCAAACTACACTAAACTATATTAAGATCTTAACTTTTATTAAGCTTTAGCTTTCAATTACCTTTCTCAACTAGCTAAAATTATTTAAAAAATGTAGATCATCTAAATTCCATCTTCCTTCCTCCTTTTTTACTTTTACTCTCCTTCTCCCTCTCTAATATAATGATGATTATTTTTGAGAGATGTAATTTAATTTTAATAATGTAATAATTGATGGGTTCAGTGGAAGGACCTTTAGAGCCTAAATAAAGGTGACAGTTCAAGTTCATTCTCTCTCTCTCTCTCTCTCTCTCTCTCTCTCTCTCTCTCTCTCTCTCTCTCTCTCTCTCTCTCTCTCTCTCTCTCACACACACACACACACACACACACACACACACACACACACACACTCACTAATAAAAATAAATGTGATCAAATGAGTTGTAATGGCAAAGAAAATGTCTAAAACAATAAAGCGTAAACAAAATATTTTACTCCTAATATTATCTTCAATCTGTTAATATTGAATAAAAAATAAACAGTATCCTAAATTACACAACTTATATTATCAATTATAAGGTGCTAGCGAAGTAATTACTACTTTTAGACTTTTAGTTGCTCCTTTATGTTCAAATGATTCGGGGTTTGTTTCGACATTCAAAATTTCTAGGAAAAAATTCTACGTTACTTAATCAAAACCTGAGAGAAATTTGCACCTAAGGTTGACCAAATATATCCCCCAGACAACTCAAACACCTGACCCCATTTTCAGTTAGTTTTAACAATAAAATATTCCTTTTGGAACATTTTTGACTTAATCTAAATGTCAATCAAATTTCTTGTATTCTAATCGTCAGGGATTACAGTTTTACAAAATATTTTTTCTTTAGACAAGAAAAGCATTTTGTGTAATCAATCACTAACATATCACAACATTTTGAGTATATCAACAATATGCTATGGTAATATAATAGTAATACCAGAAGTCCTGATTTCATCTAATTCTATTTCTAATATTGAATCTATGAATTTACGAAGATGATAATAAATTTAAATGTTTTTAAATTTTGTTTTTGTATAAAATATCAACAGTTTGATATGTATGACGGAAAATCCTACTACACCAACAATGACTGAAACTGTAAAACTGTGGTTTAAAACAATATCATTTGATACAATATGTTATCCATGACAAGTGATATTTTCTTCTTATTTTAATATTAGAAGGGAAATTAATATATTCTTGTTTTTATACAGTACATAACAATATGTTTATTTCGACAACATAATACTTAAACAAGTGAACAGTTAAACAGTTTTTTTAACAACTCTTACATTTATTTATTTTATTATTATTTTTTTTTTTATGTTAATAAAGCGGTTTTTTGGAAATCAGATTTTTAATAATGTTCAAAGATGTTTGGTTCTAGAATTTTTCTTTTACATTATTTATTTTTTCAAAATTTAGACGTAATTTTAGCATTATGTACAGCAACGCCAATATTTTACATTCATAAAAACAAATCTAATTATACAAAAACTATTGACACAGTAACGGTCAAATGACGGTTTTATAATATAAATATAATTTCTACAATTGTGTTTTCCTGAGATAATTTAATGTTCAATGTTATTATTAAAACAAATTACTACGTTTAAAATCATTGCGCAATGTATCTTTTGTTTGAGAAAACAAAAGTTGTAAATGAAAGAAATTTGTTACAATGATAATTTTAACATTTACATTACTCAGTGGCTCTCATTATTTATACATGAAAAGAACATTGATCATTATGAATAGATTAATTTTAGACTATAAGTCGATTTACTGAGAAAGAGAAATACATATTTTAATATCCTTTTGTTACAATGTAACAATAACAGAGAAAGATTAATGGATTTTTCTGATCTATTGTTGAATTGCAAATATTATTCCTTTATTGATATCTCGACTGAAATAATGAATCAGAGGTTTCAGAAGTTATTCAAATTAATTTGTTTGATAATTTATATTCTTCTATACGTTATAATACGTAAAAATGTGTTCGTGAGTAGATACTTTAATGTTTAAATCAATATGTATTTATTTTGTTAATGTCCATGTTAATGCGGTTATTTTTTTAATTAATTTTAAAAGTACGTACAAAGTTGTGAGTGTCAACGCTACATTATTTTCCATTTCAAAATATAAAAATAGTCATTTCAGTATAATCTGTTTATCTCCGTGATAGAACATAGGACGGGATTCCCAATATTTAAAAAAAATCTATTTATTTACTAGGAAATATAAATAAATACTGCAATCAACGATAAAGGCAACTGTCTGATCAAATCGAGAAATTTGACATCGACAAATCTGTAATTAGGTGGCAAGTACAAACAGCAAATTGTTATTTTGTTTGGTGAAGTGATTGATATTTCTATTGCTTTCAGTGAAGTCGTAAGGTTCACAAATGTACCAAAGATGGAATTGTGGACGAGTATTGCAACAATTCCCTTGCAGTGACAGAGTCAGTTCGATAAACCGAAAACCTCCTCAAACTAAATAAGTGAAATTGATGGAGATGAGTCTCTTGCAGGCAAATGATAGGATGTAAAACATGCAATAACCATAGATCTTTAATATGACTTCACGCCGTTAATGTTCCATTGTATCACGCAATTTAAATTTAGATATCTTTACGATAATTATTATTAAAATATTTTGAACTGATAAAGTTAATTAGTCAGCAATTAAAATGGATTTGGACTTACCAACAGGAGGTTTAGTTTTTTTATTTTTTATTCAGGGACAACAACTTGAACAACAGGTAGTGAGGATGAAGATAAATAATTCCTCTAAAGTGGTTTTAGAAGGGGTTTTTTTAACCACCCCTTCCGTATTTTTGTTTTGTGGAGAGTTAGTTGTAACACTCAGTGGTGTACTGGGCTTTTCTCGAGAATTTTGTTCTGCAGAAAACATGAAGATTTAGTCAGTACAAACACTCACTGTGAATTCTGCTTAACTAGCTGTCCAGTTATCAAAAGCAAATTGTGTTTTCTTTTAGTGGCGAAGACGCGGATTTGGCTTTCAATAGGTTGAGTTTTGTTGCTTTAGTAAGAAAGTCAAATTTTGAACAAGACTCCATGATAAGAGATATATCGATTTGAACTGTTATTAGTTGTTTTATTTTAGCGGACAGTACACAAACCATCTCACCCAGTTCGTTACACGATGAACATGAATTCGGGGCTGAGTCTCATTTGCATACGGTTTTCCTACAGTGTGAGCTAGAGCAGTTCTTTGTCTGTATACCTTCCTAGCTTCTAGAATGGAAATTTTCTCCTTAGCCACAATTTCTAAAATTCTCTTCTCAACTTTATATTTTGGGCACTTAGTTGAACATGCGGGATGGTCGCCTTCACAATTTGGACACTTTGGATCAAAGTCCCACCTTTCACTTTTGTAGCCATTATACGCCACACTTACCCACAAACTAACCTGTTTAGAACAATAGCTGTTAACATGTCCGAATCCTTATCAACGTAAACAAAGCCTTGGATTTGTAATTTAACATAATAACAGTTAGACTGTAGAATCCAGCAAACACTCACTCAGGAAGATTTGGTACAGCAAATGTTAAAATAATAGAACATGTTGGTTTATTCTCACCGTTCTCGGTTCTATATATACGTTCAACATTTATAACATGTTGTTCGCTAAGCTCTTTTAATATTTCCTCCTTGTTCTCATTCAAGATAATATGAGAGGAAATAACGCCTTAAGAGAAATGTAAACCTTCGTGAGGTTCTACAGATACATTAACCACATCGAAAAGGTACTTCATTTGCAACAGAGAGTGTCTCTGTTTATCAGAGTTAGTCTACATCAATAAAGTACCATTTCGAATGGAACGTACATACTTGCAGCACCAGTGACAGCTTTGTTATTCACAAAGGGTGAGATCTTAGACAGATCTGACCCCTCAGCACTATTACGGACAATAAGGAATCTTGGAGCAGCTCCTTACGTCCAAATTTCTTTCATGACTTCAACACAGACAGATTTTTCGAACGATCCCAATACTTGTTTCTATCATAACTTTTTTTTTGAGTTTTCTGTTATTTTTAAAATAGTGAACACTTACTTTTAACCAAAAAAATATCAATGTGTTGCCTTATTTCCACATTTTGTATATATATATATATATATATATTTTTTTTTTTTTTTTTTTTTTTTTAAATATATAATTTATTGGTCTCTCAATATTACAATCCTAACTTTTCAAATATGAATGTTTTCTTTCAGAGACTGTAATAACGAATCAAACAAATTAATTAAATATCAAACAGAACAGTGTCATGAGGTTTGTTTTTAATGTTCTTTCATTTAAAACAAATCGCAAGAATATCATCCCTGTAGAACTACAGTCTCTTGGTTTAGGGACGAAAGAGTTTTCTAAGGGGGGAAATAAGTTAGGCTTTGCATAGACCAATGTGAATCAAGTTGGAAAGGCTTTAATTTTGTAACTTTACATACAAATTAAGTTACCATATAAATAAATAATTAAAAGGTGCATGTTTAAAACATCTAATTAGGTCCATTATTTTTATAATTCACCACAAATATAGGTTAGTCCTAACATAGAATAATGTGAAACAATTTGTGAAAATTGTTTTATTTTATTTTATGATTTTACATACAAATTAAGTTACCATAGCAAACAAATAGCAATACACACTTAAAACAAAGAATTAGGTTCATTACTTTATAATCCAGCACAAATATAGATTAGGCCAGCACATAACCAATATATATTAGGCCAGCACATAGACCAATATGAAACAATTGGAAGTGTTTTAAGCCTAATTTTGTATACAAATTAAGTAACAATAGCAAACAAATAGTAATGAACACTTAAAACAGATAATTAGGTCCATTACTTTATAATCCAGCACAAGTATATATATTAGGCCAGCACATAGACCAATATGAAACAATTTGGAAGTGTTTTAAACATGATTTTACACACAAATTAAGTAACAATACCAAACAAATTGTAATACACACTTAAAACAGATAATTAGGTCCATTACTTTATAATCCAGCACAAGTATATATATTAGGCCAGCACATAGACCAATATGAAATAATTTGGAAGTGTTTTAAACATGATTTTACACACAAATTAAGTAACAATACCAAACAAATTGTAATACACACTTAAAACAGCTCCATAGGTCCATTAAGTTACTTTATAATTCAGCACAAAAATAGGTTAGGCCCAGTATAGGACAATGTGAAACAATTTGAAAAGTGTTTTAAACCTGATTTTGTGGGATTTTACATACACATTAAGTTACCATAGCAAACAATATAACAAGCCATACTTAAAACAGTTGAGTAGTTCAAATACATCAAATTTATAAATAGAGGCTGTGGTGTGATTTGTGATTGATGCCAGAATAGGATGTTAATACATGTTTAAAACAAAATCTTTTTTAAATATAAATGGAATAAAATTGACATTTAATATTTTATTGCAAGTAATGCTAATATGTTAATTTATTAAAAACAAATGTCATATCAATCGGCAAGGTAGAACTCCAGAAATG
>CAUPSG010000928.1:115000-135801 GCA_963513935.1 Aphrophora alni | reverse complement strand
ATGAGCTCTAAGCTCAAAAAACTATCAATACTTCTCATTCAAAAAAATAAAATTTACCGTAGGTTTCTAGTTATTAAAAAAAAGTATTTAAATAATATCGTAAACTTGCTTGCGTCTAACACTTGTTTAGTGTAGTTATATATAATTTATATCGACTTAAAATAACGAAAGTAAACGTTAATTTATAGAAAGTACCCTAATAATAACACACGTGTGCCTGTCTGTCTGTAAGTAGCAACCAGTCGACACAGACAAGACGATAAATCCTATATATCACTATATATATAAACGGCTTTGTCCTGACTGACTGACTGAATGAATGACTGACAGAGAATCAACGTAGAGCAAAAACCAACAAAGATATTGATACCAAAATTTAAAGGCATATTTGTATGAGGTCATAGACGCTCACTAAGAAAGGATTTTGCGAAATTTTAATTTTAAAGGGTATTAAATACAAAAAGAAAAACAAGTCAATTTCATTCATTTAATTTTAAACGTCAACATACACGCGCCTAGCGGCAAAAAGATAAGACTCGAATCAAAACAAATTCTAAATCTAATATTTTCCGACCCAATTATAACTAATCCAGAAAATTGTCAATCTAAAACAAATCAAAACCTATATTAAAATTGCGCCTAAGAATTTGATTAATCCATAAAAAATAAAAATACACAGTTAAAGACAAGAAAACTTAAATAATTTGTTTTTATCTAGACGTGAAAGGTCAACTTGGAAAATAACCGAATTGAAAATATAACTCCGATCTTTCGCCGATTATAAAAATACAGAAGACCTAGAGACAAAATGAGATATACAGAAATACGAAGTAGATATTTCTAAATATAAAACATCACCTGAGTTCATATAAATATTTAATAACAAAGACATAATCTGTCGAAATATGAACGAAAATCTGGAATTAAGATGGCGACCATTAGAAGCAAGACGTTAGTTATATAATACACGCCCACAGAAGTTTGTGATTGGAGAAGAATATCGCGGGACTTTCTTCGCCGATATCAATAGAAATTGTGTATATATATATATATATATATATATATATATATATATATATATATATATATCAATATAAGATATTTTTCTTTATCCTTTGAGAGAATTTATTTAACCCTATTCAACATTCTAAATTTTAATTGAATAATGTAAAATCATATTTAAATATATAAATTATTAACAGTTTCTTGAATAAGTAGGATCATAAATTACATTTCATCTTTCCCCCAAAAATAAACAAGATTGCGTAAGACAATGAACTTATAAAAACAATCTCTCTGTACGCCTTTGTTGAAAAAAAACAATTGAATAATTTTTTTCAGTGTATATTTAGAAGCCATTAAGACTATATGGATGCTTTTCTGGACTGTTCAGTTTTCCTAAATAATAGTATTAAAATTTATTAAATAGAACATCAGAAGATTTTTAATTAAGGCTCTAATACTTAATCTATCTATCTATCTATATAAATAAAAATGTAAATGTGCGTTTGTTCAAAATCGATAATCTCAGAAAGTTCTTCACCGATTGCTTTGAAATTTGGGCACAGTATTCCATTCGAATCCACGAGTGTTTTTATATACTTTAAAATTAAAGAATCTTTATAAATACAAAACATAAAATTGTAATAGTTAGGCCTACAATTTAAATAAAAACTTATCTAAATGTTACATAAATAATAACTTTTTTAAAACAGGTTATTGTACAAAATGTTATTTTCTCGGGAATATTAATTAGGACAGAGATTTTGTATTGTTATAAATAAAAGAGGCAATTTTCAATTTATAAAATATATCATTTACCATATTATAAATAGGCCTAGCCTACTATTAAATTCTAATGTCTTTTCTTTTTTTTAAATTAGATTGTAACATATTGTTTTCTTAATTTTAAATATTATTATCTTAACGCAAGCTTTTATTGGTTTGTGTGTGTTGAAATATATGTTGGTTCAATCTAGGCCTAACTTAAAAATATTATTTGTACTAGCTGGACATCCGAATCAACTGTTTCATCAGTTATTTTATTAAATTGGCTGCTATGGTAATGAATGCTAATAGGTACATTCAAGAAATATGTATTGGTTCATCTTTCTAGGCCTAACCTAAAATTATATTTAATTTATTTTACCTACCTTAATGGCAACATACACACATAATTTATGTTGTTGTGCACATCTTTGGCATAGTACGTTTCTATTGATATTTATAAATTTCATCTTTCAATAGTAATTTTTTAGTTTTTCATAATGTTGTTTATTTATTGATACTACAGCTGCTAGACACTGGGTTTAATGCCCAAAGATTTTTTTACGATTTTCAAAATAAATTTACAAATAATATGGAATATTTTATAAAAAATGTTTTTATCAAAATGAATCCTACTCTATGTTACTCTGGGATAGTATAGCTTTTTATTTAAAAAAATGTTTCAATTGGTTCCATATTTCCAACATAAAAATGTTCAAGTATTTCCCAATATTCAAACCAATTATAAGAATTGCGATTGGCTGAGTGAACGAGCTATTCTTGCCTCCAAGAACAAAGACGTCTACGAACTAAATAATATTATTCAGACTAAAATTCAAAGCGAGGTAGTCACATACAAGTCCGTCGACACTGTTGTAGAAGCAAAAAAAGCAAATAATTACCCAACAGAATTTTTAAATTCACTCTATCTGCTAGGGATGCCACCACACTTAATGCAATTGAAAATCGGTGTGCCGATAATCATCTTGCGAAATATCAACCAGCCAAAGCTTTGCAACGGCACAAGACTTGCAGTGAAACAATTAATAAACAACGTCATAGAAGCAACAATCTTGACAGGACCTTACAAAAATGATGATGTCCTCATTCCTCGCATTCCTTTAATTCCAACAGACATGCCATTTAAATTTAAGAGATTGCAGTTCCCAATTCGATTGGCATTTGCAATTACCATTAACAAAGCTCAGGGCCAAAATTTAGAATTGTGTGGCTTAGATCTAGAAACGGATTGCTACGTTAACCAGATAATCTGTATATATACACAAACAATGGAACTACAAAAAATATTGTGTACCCACAAGCATTGTTTAAATAAACATATTTTAATTTATGTCTTTATTTATGTCTTTTATTTATTTTCCATTTAACCAGATGAGCCACAGCAATGCGTGGCCGGGTACAGCTAGTATATTATATCAAACTAAGAATTTCTATTCTTCATATTTACCAATATACTGTATAGGGAAAAAATAGCCTTGAGGTAGTTAAGATGTAAACTATCCCATTGAACAATTTTCTATTTTTTGGTGAAATATTATGTGTGTGGTTTTAAATAAAACTAAAAGTTATTCTGACGTCCAGTTTGTTTATTCAACGAAAAATTAATTAATATGTTAACAACAGACATAATACCCCCCTCTCCTCTCTACAAGACATGAACACGACTTGACCTACAAATATTAACAAATTATTTCGATTTAATTTAAATTGGAGCTTAAAATATCATAATATTACAGTTTTTTTTGTATGACGAATTCAACTGAATTTAATCACACAATCAGAAATGCGTAGTGTATAGTTTTAAAGAAAAGTTGTTTTTGTAGATACACAATTAAATAGCCATTAAAAGATGAATTGGATTTTCGTCTTGTGATTCTCGAAGCATAGAAATGTGTTTATGTGGAAGATGTCTGTCTGTCTATTGTGCGTAATAATATATACACATAAAACATGTTGACGTCCTGAAGTATTCTAATTTCTTACAATAGCCTAGATTTTTATATTACTAATTATATTTTACTATAGTCTACCGGGATAGACTTTTAGGTTATTAATTCTATTTCATTACACTGGGCTGGACTTTTAGGTTTTTAATTCTACTTTATTAGATCGGGTTAGACTTTTAAGTCACTAATTCTCTTTTCTTACAATAGCTTATAACTTTCGATTACTAATTCTATTTTTTACAATGCCCTAAACATTTAATTTCTATTTCTAGTTTGTTACACTGGCCTTTGCTAATAAGTTTTATTTTCTTACATTGGTCTAGTATTTTACGTTACTAGTTCTAGTTTCTTACACTTTCCTAAACATTTAGACGCTTACTAATGTATTACTCTCTAACATGTATGTGGTAATATAATATATGTTATGAGTTTGGACAAAACGAGTATGAAGTCCAGTGATACCAATGGTTTCATTACTATAACTGTCTAAAGTTTGTATAGTTCCTAAATGATGCACTGAAATTGTTATTAAATATAGTACGTGGACATATTTGGTCATACTTCAAAGAGTTTATTCTATCATTTTTAGATAACCCATAATTTGAAGGTACCTGCCATAAAAAGAAAAATTCTTGTTTTCTCAAAATCTTTTGTTATGATTTTGAAAAAAAAAATAAAAATTTAATATGTGGTCACACAAAATTAGTTGATACCAGTTCATCAACTGACACTCGTAAGTATAATAAATACCAATACTCAGAAGTTGAGACTTAAATTTATAAAACTCGGCTAAGGATCTGTTATAAATGATGTAATGTATCAAAATCGGTATTACACGTTTCGCTCAAATAATAAAACCAAATTTACAATCTCAAAAAATGCTTTGCAGCAAAATTGGATGTACAATTATACAACAAAAATGAATCTTGACAGCTGTTTATAAAATCATGATTTCAATCAAATAATAATATGATGTAAACTGATGCTTCGTGTATGGCACATACGATTCAAGTTTAGGCTACATTTAATAATTAAATATTTTTTCACAGACGGCGATCATAAATCATATTCACATTTTGTCTGACAATTACCGGTGGTGAATAATTTGTTTGGTTAGGTAGGAATGTGTGAAAAAGTTTGTGCAATGTTGTACAATTTTTTTAAGATTTTCTGTTTTATTACGTGATAACGAATGTTGATTCATACTCTTGAAACGTCATAAATTGTTCCGAACTAATGGAAAAATATTTGAATAACTATCAGTCAATTGTTCTAAACGCGATAGTCAAGAAATATATATTGAAAACTATAACAAGTGTTTTATTCTACCTTTACACTGGACACAAATTTTGTATCGAATTGTTCACACCCCTCTCCCACCTCCAACCTGACAAACTGTGCACCCGGTCAATTGTTTTTTCTTTGAATGATTACCTTCCCATCCGCCCGTCACGACCCTAGCGTGACCCCCTCAGGGGGAGGGGAATGGGGGAGTAGACGTATGATCAATTTGTAAGCAAGCTGTCACTAGTCAGGGTGCTGTATGAGTCATGAGTTCCCGTAATCATTTTATTATGACTCATAATTCTATTGTTTATTACGTATGATACATTGATCTTCTATTTAAAAGGAGGAAATTAAAAAATAGGTTTAGAGGGACATAAATCATTTTATTGTTCTTGTTTTATTAGGACAAGATGGCGGCATGATGTACGAGGTATTTTACGGTAATAATTTTACTTTAGTGTAACTTTTGTTCAGTTATGAAAGCAGCAGGGATATTAATATATTTAAGGTAATTTCCTGTTTACCTTAGTTTATTATAAAGAAAGATATGAGATATTTCAAAAAATAAATATCAAGATTACTGAATATCAAAGCAAGTGGAAGTGCAATACAATTTGGTAAATAATTTAAAATATTTATCGTAAGGGGTTGTTAACAGTTTTTATAAACTTATAACACTACAATAACAACAGTTGGACTTTTAATCTGTACAAATTGAAACTGTACAAATTATAACTGCGAAAATTGTAACTGTACAAACTGTAACTATGAAAACTGCAACTTTACAAATTATAACTGTGAAAATTGCAACTGTACAAATTATAAATGTGAAAATTGTAACTGTTCAAATTGTCACGGTACATATTGTAACAGTGAGAATTGTAACTGTAAAAATGAAAATTGTAACTGTCCAAATTATAACTGTGAAAATTGTAACTGTACAAACTGTAACTATGAAAATTGCAACTTTCCAAATTATAACTGTGAAAATTGCAACTGTACAAATTATAAATGCGAAAATTGTAACTATTCAAATTGTCACGGTACATATTGTAACTGAGAATTGTAACTGTAAAAATGAAAATTGTAACTGTCCAAATTATAACTGTGAAAATTGTAAATGTACAAATTGTAACTGTGAAATTTGTAGCTTCAAAAATTGTAACTGTGAAAATTGTAACTTCGGGAATTGAAACAGTTGAAATTGTAATTATGCAAATTAGTAGTATTATACAGAGTATAGTATATATATTAGTTAGTAACACTATAAAGACCAGAAAAACATGATCTTGTTCGGGGAATACAAAAAATCACTGTATAACGGAGAAGTTTCATTATATACACAAGTGGTGAGATACACAACTTTAATGATTAATCCTAAACATCTCTGCATGAAATAATTTCGCGGCACACCGGTTGGGAATCGCTGGTCTAGACCTTGACAGGTATCAAAGCTGTACACTTATACAAAAATCTCCACTCCATTGAGGAATAAATCAGTTTTTTGCCTCCTTCAGTCGAAGAAAGAGATTTTACATTTGTCTATATGTTTATTAGTCTGTCAGCAGTCATTAACCGATTTTTTTTAAATTGCTCAGTGGTATTGGATTAGCTGTGCGAGTTCGAGAAAGCTTCAGGGGAAAAAAACCGTAAACCACAGCCTCGTGGGAGTGGAAAAGGTTACTTTAATCAGAAATATCGCCGGAAAATGCAGTTGTTTTTCTCTTCTTAAATTTAGTTGAAATTAAAGCTTCCAGGAAAATAAACAAAAAAGCTAATAGGAAGTTTATAACGGTAAAACAGTTATTTGTGTATTAATAGCGCAAAATATCCCTTTAAAAGAGATTTAACCAAATCAATAAAACTACTTTTTGCTGGAATTACACATAAGATTTTTCTTACAGCTGAAAAATTAAGTTATAAATAAAATATATAAATCTATCCCTATTAAAACATTCCTCTTGAAGTAAGGAACTCTATATTTTATGATAATCAATATTGTTTGACGTACAATTATTTATTATTTGTAACATTTATATTAAATGTGCAGTTTTGACAGTTAATAATTATGAGTACAGAGCCAGAAGAAACTAATTGCACTTTAATTGTAGTGAAGAAGATAGTCTTTAACGTTTTAGAGATTCATTGTTTGAAACATTGAAATTAAACGTTTGGCATTGTTGGCATTGTTGGCATAGTAGCAAGGTATATTTTATAGAAAACCATCGATGTAGATACTTGGTAATCAAGTGAATTTATTTTGCGCTCCAGAACGCAAAATAAATTGTTTTACTCTCTAAAGCGACAAAGAGTGACAATCCACAGTTGAAATTCTTCAATTCCAGTAAGCAATATAATTAACGCGTGTGTAAACTGATTATCAATCAAATTTGGAGAGTTTAGTAAAAATTGCTACAAGATAATCTTTGGAGATTTTAGAAAAATCTGTCTGTAACTGTCAAAACGTATAAGTTTTGTTTGACAACTGCTTCTGCAGCTCCAAAATCAGTAGCCAACAATGTTTACATGACTTTTCTATATTAAAAATTATCCAAATAATATATATTTTAAATAAAGAATTAAATTAGATTATACAATATAAAATCTATTTTGAAGTTTGTTTCGCTAAAGTATTAAATAGTGCCTAATCGATATGCAAAGCTGACAGTTTTAAACACTAATATAAACCCCCCACCCCCCTTGTAATTCACGGCTGGTAATGTATGAAATTCTTGTCATATTACCAGTGAAGGATTACATAGCAAAATAACATTCTATTTATGGAATTTTATTATTAATACTGAAATTTATGGGGGAAAATATGGCCATTTTGATCACTTTGTATAGTATTACATATAGGCTTATTGCACTGGAAGATATATATATATATATATATATATATATATATATATATATATATATATATATATATATATGTATATATATGTGTGTGTGTGTGTGTGTGTGTGTACCGGTTATTTCATTGGCTGACGTTTTTCCCATACAAATCAGAAATGTTATTAATGAAGTTTTGCTCTTGTGAAGTATGAAGTTACAAATGTATCAACTTCAACAGAAAGTCTTGTATTAGCAAAGTAAAGTAACCTGTATACAGAAGTTTGATTCCCAAGTTACACATTTAGCTTTGTAAAGAAAATACTTTACTTTGAAAAACGTCCAATCTTATGAAACGTGTAGCCTGCCCAGGTAATAATCTCCTTAGATTTGGTTTACTTGCTTATTTTTGGTTTTCCCCCTCAATATATACAGGGTAATTGAAATGTGTGGTATTCGATTTACTCTGAAATCAATTCAATCAATTAATTGGTAGGAAACAACTTTAAATAGTAACCCTTCTGGAATTGTTTGTGTTATGAAAAATTCTATTTTCAAAATTTCAACTTTATCATACAGTAAAGAGTATAATAATTCGAATTTTCCCCTAACCACAATCATTAGAAACTTAATAAAACACAATTATCTGATTTAGAAGTTTTATTAAGTTTCTAGTGATTGTGGTTAGGGGCAAATTCGAATTATTATTGTGAATTTCACCACAGTGCTCAACAAGATTGTATAGTAAATAGTATGTTGTATGTTTTGTCTATTACTTACCCATTATACTAAGTCAAGGAAAGGCTTCATAATCTTCAACAATTTACATCTCTGTTTTTTTAATAATTGTAACGGTTCATGACCGCAAGTGATTTACGACATGCCGTCCGTCCTTTGTCATTGTTGTATATACGTAAGCCAGACAGCGACTACAAACATTAAGATAGAAATATAAAATGTGATATACATTACTCTAGTGTCCCTATATAGAACCATATACAAATTTAATTTAAAATGCAATTTTTAACAGTCTTTCCTCATACAATTCTGCATGTAATGGTACGAACCCAACCTCTCTACTATGGTAAATAAATATAGGCCTATTGTAAAATAAAATGTAATTTTAAACCACGAACTCACAAGGAAATGTAATTTTCCTAAAGTTACAAAGGTTGCGTTATCAACAGGAGCGTAGCGAGTGGAGAGTCCTTCCTATGTGTACAGCTTCAAGGCCGGTTAGGGCCTAACTGATGTCAAGAAAGTAATATTACTTACACAAATATTTGGTTCAGAAAACTCTTGTAATGTCCGTTCCTTATCGCGTAAGAGTCCTTGATCTACAAATACAAATTAATATATCCTAATAAAACCCAAGAAACCAATTGTTACACTTATGTTTAGAGGGTGTATCTGTAATACATTGTATGTTGATCTTTGTAAATATTATGATGTAAACAGCACCTTTAACAAATTACTGAAGTTGTCATTTTTTGAAAATTTGATCATCGGGCAATTCTTCCTGATGGGAAATAGTTTCTGTAGTTAATACAGTCAGCTATGGAAGTAGTAAACATTGTACATCTCAAAGGGTAGATTACAAATTTTGATTTTCAATAAAAAAACTCCGATTGATGTTTTAAGTACTTTAAAAAGAAAACTCCAACTATATTTTAATAAGTTTATTACTAAATGACTTACGTCTTAGCAATCTCGTGTTTAGTATTTATTTAATAATATTACATTACAGCTGTTTCGGTATAACATATACCATCATCAGATGAAAAACACGTTTACACAACACACTGATACACATTTCACAAAAATAAATAAACAAAATGTTTGGTACTGCAGTACAAGTCGAAAATAATATAAAATAAAGTTGAAATAATTTAGCCACATCTTTCTAACGTGGTGGTCAACTTATCAGTGTGTTGTGTAAACGTGTTGTTTCATCTGATGGTGGTATATGTTATACCGAAACAGCTGTAATGTAATATTATTAAATAAATACTAAACACAAGATTGCTAAGACGTAAGTAATAAACTTATTTTAAAGCATTCATAAGGCAATATGGAATTTATATTTTAATATTCTCTTGTTAGGAATCACAGGAAATCTTAGAGTCGTTTTCCAATGAAATGAAAATGATTTAGACAATCATTGATTCAGTGCTAAAAAATGAGTTTCATTTCACAAGTAGAAGTGTAAGTTTAGATGTAGTATAGTTTAGAATCAAGACCCTCTGATGATGATAACCGTGTTATTGAAATGTACGTTAGGGCATTTAGAGGAATAAACAAAATAAAGTACAATAATTGTGTTTTATTTATTGTTCCTAAATATTGTGATTAGGGGTATATTCAAACTATTATATTTCCTTATGTTACACAAATTTTAAAATCAGTAGTGTCCAAATATTACACTCCAACTTATAGGGCAAACAGACGAAATCCATAATTTAAAAAATACTTTTTTTTTGGAACCAGAGACACAAAAAAGTTGCAATCTATTCCACAAATGTTGCACAATTTATAATAGCAATACAAAATAATACACACTATGATTATGTGATATAAAAATCAAAATAAAATATAACATTTACAAAACGTTGACTGTGAACTTGATCATAAATTCAACAAAACAATAAAACAAAAGAGTGAAAGAATCCTTTCTTACACCATCATTAAAATCACTGATTAAAAGTTACAATTTACATTTCTTACACAAAGAAACTTTATAAAGTACATAAAGTAAAAATAGTATAGAAATAATAGCCTCTATTAATTAACCAAGAACAGTTAATTAGCCTCTAAAGTTGCCTTTCATGATTGGATAGCTTCGGTTAAGGGCGCTTTTCTTTAGAACAAAGAACTGTTTAAAACAACATAATTCTTTCATGCCTTCCAATGTAAACGAATATTTTCAATACTCAAACTTTGCGTGTCTAAGTTATGACAGGTAAAGTCAGAAATGAATGGCGTGAATTTAATATTAAACACTGTATTCAGGTAGAAAATAAAATGTCAGAAAGAACATTTGAAAAACAAAACCTGAGATTCTACAATGCACAAGCAATTTGGCGTCTTTAAATTTGCCTCTTTATTTGAGGCATTACAGATATCCCTGATATAACGAAATTGGGGGGTGCAGTTTCTAATTGGCGCCATTTTGTTATCGTTTCCCCTCCTCTCGAAATTTTTAGCAGTACAATTTCTGCTTCAGTGGAGCTACTACGCTTGCTGTAGTCTCAATTGATTGTTCTGATCATAATCTATTTATTTAGTGTATAACATAATAGTTTCTAATTGGAGGTTGAAAACCATGTTTTACTTCGAAAATCAACGGACGTGCAGCCATTTTGTGATCGTTTCCCTGCCTCTCGAAATTTTCATGCAGTATAACTTCTGCTTCAGTGGAGCTATTACGCTTTAGTCTCAATTGATTGTTCTGACCGTAATCTATTTATTTAGTGTATAAAATATCAGTTTCTAAGTTCCGGTGATGTTTTAATGAGTAGATATTGAATTTAAACAAAATAGCTTACATTTGTAAGAAAGCAAGTCGAAAAATATAAATCGTATACGGTTGGAAAGACCATCTCAACAGCATTACAGTGATGCTTATCAAACACTTTGTGACGAAGTAAAGTTTTGTTGGTAACGAAATGAAATCGCGCTATCTACTGCGCCTATTTGGACGCGCATGAACGTTGTAGCGGGGCTTTTTTCATTCCCGACATTGTTTCACTCTCTCATAAGTCATTTTCGAGGCATCACTGGATTGCTTTTGATATGATGTTTCCAGATTTATAAAATGTCTGTATTGCAACTTGCCTTTCAACAAGAATAGGATAAATTTGTGTTAATATTTGTTATTTTCAACATAATCTTAATCCAACTCCAATAGTACAGATATTTTATACACTAAATTTATCAATCTACATTATTAATTGAGACTCTCGTCGAGAGTTAGAAGTTAACCTGGATGAAAATTTCCAGAGGAGGGGAAATGATCGCTAAGTAATGGCGCGCCCCACTTCGTCCTCGGCTTGACAGCTCAATCCCCACTAGGTTAAATATCTTCTTTAATTATTTAACTATCATGTATATAATTTGGTTTTTGAATTAAAGTATTTTTTCATCCATTATTTTCATTATTATCGCGTATAGCCCTCAACATTTAAGCAAATTTAAAAACATTATCACGTCAAAAATAGATTTCATAATTGTACCTAATTTTGGGATGTAGGATATTGCATGTTTAACAAGCGATAATAAAAATAATTCCTTAAAAATCTGCTTTTGAAACAGGAAACTTCAAAACTATGTGTTTGGTATAACGTCACGATTTTTTTTTAGTTGCGTCATATAACTTTCTCTGTACTACGTCTAGGTTGATATGAAGTTGTCAAAACACTGACACTTTTACTTATGTTATTAAAATGGCTGTAGAAATTGTAAGGGAATATAAACAAATTGGTTGTAAATTAAACCTAAATCGTAAAAACTTACTTTGGAAATTGGTTAATTTGTCCTACAAAATTTAAAATCCGCAAATCATTGCTTGCCGCTGAACTTGTTATTATTTTAAAGATAATTTGATTATGAAATTTCTCTCAGTGAACAAGAGGAAAAAAAAAACAGTAATTTCTTCCCAGTTGCATTGCAAAATTTTAGTATTATGTGCATTTTTGAAAGTTTGTGGAAGGTATTTGAAACTTTCCAAATGAAAAAAATTGGTTTCAGACTTGTCTAGGACTAGTTATATATAAACGATGCAAAACATCCTGACACCCATCAACAAATCACTAGAGCACTGTGGTGACTGTATATGAACAAGTAAAAACACCAAACCACAAAATAACACTACTACACAAAAGTGTAAAATTACCTTATGTAAGTTACATTTCGATAGCTCTGCTATCATCTTCAGAGGTACACTTCATACTCAGTATGTAGTTGTGTTATTTTGTGGTTTGGGGTTTTTCCTTGTGCACTGACGCCCATACATAAAACTAAATACCAATCAAAGATCGACATTTAAGGAGAAGGTAACTACCATAAAACGTAAAACCCTAATAATTCTTTCCAAAATGTTACTATTTCGATATAATTGGGTAAAATTATAGACTTTTATACTGTCCAATAATTCAAGAAAAACAAAACTTTACGAATCCGACAACTGTCATTGTTAATTTAGTTTTAATCTAAATAACTCGTTATTTTCTATTGTTTCGTTTTGTTTAAGTTACAGATATTTACATTTCACATAATAAACGTTACAGAAGGCATTGAATTGTACTTAGTCTATTATCAGTTACTTAAATTAAGACTTATAAAAAATTTAGTGTTCTTTACATTTTCTCAAACAATTCATGACTCATTGATATAAGTAAATTAATAAAATACAGTACATTAAAATTGCATTTCATAAAACAATAATGATTGTAAAATGTAAACGTTTTTGTAAACGTTCGATAATAAAATGTGTAAAGTTTTTCATTCAACCATTACCAAAACTTAATAATAACCAAGTAAACTGAATCTTTAATAAAATCATCATTTCAGAAGTCGTCAATTAAAAAGAGAAAATGGATCATCGACCACATTATTGAAAATTGATTTATACATTTAAATAAGGCCCAAACTAGCTATGCTCCTGCTAGAAAAACCTCCTCAATGTGAATCTTATTTCATTATAAACGACCTAAGTTGTATTTTGGTTTGCCGATTTTTATTAAAGCGTATGCTAATTATTTTTCTTGTACAGGGTTTGGGTCATAAATCTCCTCATTTAAATAAAGTTTTATCAAAATCGGCACAGTAGATTTTGAGAAATTATGTATTTTATAACGATTAAATGGCATTTTTACATATTTAATGTTAACTCAGAAACCAGCATTTTCGAAGAGATGACGAATACTTTTGTTTGAGTCCTTGAGGTACATTTTTTTGTTCAAAATCATTAGAACCGATTTTGATAAAAATTATAATATTATTTTTTTAAATAATGAAATCTTTTTTTAACCTATTTAATAATTTTTTGTTACTGGATTAAGTAGAGTATTAAACTCTATCTCAATGTTGTCACTTTTAACACTTACGTAAAATCCTTCATAATTCACAGCTGGTAAAGTACGAAAGGCGCGTGATACAGCTGCTAAAGGATTGCATAACAAAGCAATATTTTCATATCTATTTATAGTTATTAATACAGAACAAAAAAAAAAACTGACTTTTTATCACATTGCATGGTAAAACAGATCACACTTTAGGGTGATATTTTATTAATATCTTATTAATAGATATTTTATTAATATCTTTAATAAAATACAGAT
Source organism: Aphrophora alni (assembly GCA_963513935.1). NCBI lineage: Eukaryota > Metazoa > Arthropoda > Insecta > Hemiptera > Aphrophoridae > Aphrophora > Aphrophora alni. The sequence goes on along the minus strand of CAUPSG010000928.1, from coordinate 121,607 downwards.
ATTACTAATCCTATATGTGTGATTTTAAATAAAGTTATTTTTCTATAAAAGAGAAATAAATGGAAAATCTTCCGGATCGTGTAACCTAAAATCAGAATATTAAAGTTATTTTAAATCGATGCATTTATAGCGGTTATTTCATTTACTGACGTTTTTCCAATACAAATATGAAATGTTCTTAATGAAGTTTTACTTTTGTGAAGTATGAACTTACCCAGTGTTTCAACTTCAACAGAAACTCTTGTATTAGCAAAGTAAAGTAAACCTATATACAGAAGTTCTATTCCCAAGTTAGACATTTAGCTTTGTAAAGAAAATACTTTACTTTGAAATATGTCCAATTTTATAAAACTTATAGCATGGACCGGTGACATTCTCTTTAGGTTTGGTTTTCTTGTTTCGTTTTATTCCCTCAATCTATACAGAATGGGTGAAATAAGTGTGCCAGTCGATTTACTCTGAAATTACTTCAGGCGAATAAGTGATACGAAATAATTTTAAATATTCACCCTACTGGAACACTTTTTTTTATAAATAATGGATGTTATAGTAACGTCAACAGTTATTTTTAGTCGCGTCATATTATCTCTTTCACTGTTATAAATATATATGAGATCCTAGAAAACCTGACACATATATTAATTTCACCGAGATAATGCAAACATAGTTTGGGTGATTTGTTCTGTATAATTTAAACTCAAGCAAACATTGCTTCCAGCTGTACTTCGTGTTATTTTTCATAGATAATTTTATTTTTAAATGTCTCACATTGAATAAGTGGAATACATTTTTCTGCAGTTGTAATGATATATATTAATATAATGTATATTTTTTCAACATTTGTAGAAGGTACTTAAAACTTCGCAGAACAAAATTTAATAATTTTTATTTTCAGACTTGACTTAAGACTAATTATAAATTAACGATACATAAAGTTCCTCGATACACCCATACAGAAAACTAAATACCAATCAAAGCTCGACATTTAAAGAGAGAGAGATACCATTATAACCAAAAACTTGGGTAAAATTATTGAATTTAATCGGTAAAATAATACCACAATAAAAACTTTACGAATCCCAAACTGTCAAATGTAATTTAATTTGATCTGAATTATTCACAAGCGTATTTTCATTTTGCTTAGGTGTTACATATTCACATTTCACAAACGTAATAAACTTTACAGAAGACATTGAATTGTATTAACTTTATTACTTACTTAAACTTAGAGTTAATCAAAAACAGTTTCCTTCACATTTTCTTCAAAAAATTCTCTTCACAACTCACTGGTCAAAAAGGGAAGAAAAATCATAAATAAATTAAACATATTTTAACTGTTATACCTGTTATTATAAGTTAACTATTTATATTTAGTTTATTAGCTTCTTCTTATTATTATTACATTTTATATTATTTTTTCTAAGGGTTTACATTGAAATGTAACACAGTTGTATCTTTGAAATTATTTGATTGATTTATTGCACATAAGTAGAACATAACAATACATCGGTTGTCACGAAATAGGAATTTAATTCATGAACTCAGTCAAAAGTTACAATTAACCAAAAATTTCAAATACACCAAGCCGTATTTTTATGAAACTTTAAATAATTTTAACATTCGTTTCAATAACAATAAATTTAAAAAATATTAACGGTTAATTCTTTAGATTAATCATAAAATCAGTTAGGTTAGGTTAGGTTAGTTTAGGTTAGGTTATGTTGTGTTAATTAGGTTAAGTTTCGTTATGTAGAGTTAATAAAGGTTAGGTTGAGTTAGGTATTTTTGGGTGAGGTTAGGTGTGTTAGGTTAGGTTGGATTACGTTAGGTTTCTTAGGTTAGGTTGAGTTAGGTAGGTTAGGTTAGGTTAGGTTAGGTTAGGTTAGGTTAGGTTAGGTTAGGTTAGGTTAGGTTGAGATATGTTGTATTAATTAGGTTAGGTTTCGTTATCTAGAGTTAGTAAAGGTTAGGTTGAGTTAGTTATTTTAGGGTGAGGTTAGGTGTGTTAGGTTAGGTTGGGTTACGTTAGGTTTCTTAGGTTAGGTTGAGTTAGGTGGCGTTAGGTTAGGTTAGATTGTGTTAGGTTAGGTAACCATATAGATTCTCAATAAATATCAACATACCTTATATTATTTCTATTGTGTCATACATAATTCCTATTGGTATAAATAATAATCCCCTTTTAGATATTTTTTCCTTCAAGGATACATAAGGATTTAAACCGTTACGTGAATCTTTACGATACCGAGTTATTAATAATGCCGGTTTCGTTTTCAAAACATATTACGCAAAAATGTTTCCCAGCTCCAGTTTATATTATTGACTAACGGCACAGTTATTACCCACGTCCCAAAATATACGCATAACATAATAAATAAATACACAGCGGAACTCCAGAAAGGTAAAGGATGACTTGAGTTTTAAAAGTTCGAGAAGAACTTCTTCTGTAATAACTTTATAATGAATTGGCGTCCATTGACGTCAACATAACAGCTGCTCTCTTATAAACCTGACGGTGAGAGCATGTCGAACGTCAAAGGAAGTAAGAAGGGGATGTAATTAATCATGACTATAGTAAAGTGCTGCTGTACACGGTTTTATTCCATACTAACAGTTTACTTTAGTTTGCATTTAACTATAAAGGTTACTTTATATCAGCTGTACATATATATACACAAACAATGCAATGGATAATGTTTGTTACCGGAACATAAGGAGCTGTTTGTTGATTTTATAGGATTACACATTTATATATATATATATATATATATATATATATATATATATATATAACAACAGTAAAACAAAAGATACGACATATTTGTTTACAGCAAAAAAAATTGATTTCCGTTTTTTGCTTCAAGAAAACGAAAATAAAACATGATTTTTAACATACCGTCCGTTTGTCCTTACTCATTGATGTTTTTGTCTGTATGTAGGGACGATAGCTGCCATATAAAAATTAAGATAAAAATATGAACTTAGATATAGAGGACTATAGTGTGTTGATACAAATACATTATTGAAATTTTAAAAATCGAACTAAAAATGTCCTATATGGTGGTAATTTTAAACCGTTTTTTTTTTTAATAGATGTGTGAAATAGATCTCGTGAAATTTCAACGTATAACACATGAAATCAGATACAAATTTAGATATTTAAATTCTGTATGTAATGATACTAAATACACCTCTCTATACCAAATAGCAAAGTAGTTGTCGAAAATGTAATTTCAAAACCTGATCTTCCAAAAAATATGATTTTAGTATAACTACGAAGAACGCGTCCTCGATCTGAGCAAAGCGAGTGGACATTTTTATAATACAAAGTCTAACGACGACAATAAAATAGTAATATGCACAATATTAGGTACATAAATCATGTGTAACAACTGTTTTACACAAACTTGCCCTACTGGTAATTGTTAAGAATAGTTGTTAGGTAAAATTATTAAAAGTATCAAATATAATTTTTATTATAAGTCCATGATAATAAAAACAGAGAATTTAGAATACTTTTGTGAGATGTATCAGAAATTGTCGCAATAGCTGCTGCCTCTAGATATAACACCTAGTTCGAGGTGTTTAAACCCACCATAACCTAAAAAGACGATCTTTCTTATTTGAACGGTGATAGCTAGAGGCACTGCTCGTCGATTGACATTGGTCGGAACTAGCAATGGAATTCACTAGAATCAGTTTTGCGAACGTTACAGTTAAAAATACTGTACAAGGATAAAATAAAGCAATAAAGCCTAAAGTTTCAAAAATTTTTAAAACTTTAGCTTTATTTTATCCTTGAATATGGAGTTTCAACAAGAAATATCTGATGTTACAAAAAATTTAAAATACTGCAAACCGACAGTGAATTTAAGAGATAAAAGAAAGTAGAAAAACTTGAATTTTTGAGTATTTTACAATATAATTCAATATTCATTGTGCCAATTTACTGTGAGGAACTAAAACAATTTTTAACTTTTAACGAGTGCCGAATCTGCATGATGATTTGTGTTAGACCAAGAATTTTATATGTTTTTGTAATGTGTGTGTGTGTGAACAATGTGTTTATGTTATTAGCTGGCCTGATGATGCTGCCTATGTCAGCGAAACATGTAGCAAATAATATAATATAAACAATTAATATAATATAAGGAACTACTATCGACTTCAAATAAGGTATGTTAATATAATTCAACTTGTTCTATATTGGAAAAATTGATAAAGCTTACAATAAAGCTGATTATATATCAATAATTAGAATTATATAGAAACAGAAACACTGAATGCTATAAGTTTTTTTAATGACTGTATCCTAAATAAATACCCTTTATTTGAAATAAATGGTAATAATTTCATTTCAACCCAAAATTAGGTCTTTGAACTCATAAAGGATTTTATTTGAACAAAAAATTACATCTTAGATAAACTAATTCCTAACACATAGATCAACCAATACAGTTTAATATTTCCTTCGAAGTCCATGACACTAACATTTAAGCATTACATTTAGAGGCTCTCCTTGTATTATATAGTACGCGGGGATTGTGCAAGTACCATGGTGGTACTAATAAACCCATTCAACAAATTAATAAAAAAACTCAATTTTGTTTGATTGTGTATCTACCCCTCCTTCCCAACATCCTAAGATAGGCCTAGTTGTTTTATGAAACAATTTTCTTTATAATTTTAAATACATTCCTTCACTGTTCATACATATTCAGACAAAGTGGGTCGCGCTACCGCTGAGGTTTTGCAAGTAATATGAGAATGGAATTTGTTCTAAGGATATTGCACAAGACACAAATTGATGCGGAGAAACGTAACAACATAAAATATTAATACTTTTCATTTCTGACAACTGACAAAACACGTGTGTATAATTTACTTGTCAGACGAGTAGATTTCTTGTTTCTTTAGTATTATTATAAATGGATTTCAATTTACGAATGGTATATGTTCATAGTATAACATAACTGACTAAAAGCACAGAAAATTGCAATTTTGTATTATTATTATAACAGTATATCTTGTCAGAGAAAAAAAAACAGAACAATCTACAGAGTGTTCAAAAAAACTCTGTTCATAAAAGGTGGAAACATATTGTACACAATACCCAGATTTGAGATTTTCCACACGAAGTTGAGTCAATAATCTATACATGTAATTAAAAATTTTAATTTATCCAATTTCGATAAATGAAGTCATTTATAACAGTTCCAAGGCTGATAACAGTTTTACTATAATTCATTAGCCAGTGTTTTTAGATAGAAGGCTTCCAGGATTTTTGTTTTGCTCCTTAAAGGCGACAAACCGTAAACCTAACTTAAGGTCTTAAAGTTAAATTTAACATGAGGAAAATTTAATAAAAATTGTTACAGTCGATACTAAAATAATAGCAATTTTGAGAATTTTTTTCTTATAGGAGTGTCAGGATCATTAATTTTACTAAAATTACTGCTTAGATTCTTTCACTTTAAACTAAATAAATCAGGTGTTTAGTTATACAATTATTGTTTCTTCATTATTTATTATAACCTGATTATCTCTCCTCCCAGCACAAGAAGGAGGAGAGAAGATGAGTGAAGTTATTTTAAAAAACATATTTACAAAACTTGTCCTCCAAAGATAAGTAATATTACGACATCCTGTCGGAATGAGCGTATTGTAAATAAAATACTCATTCACACTTGTATAGTTTCAAGACCCTGTAGTGACGAGGGAAGATGTAGCTCAAGTCTAGAAAGTAGTGATATACACAGTTTTGAAATTCATAAAACCTGTGTAGCAATTACTTTTAAAAAAACAGACCCTACTGGATCTACAATACATGTTAACAATTCTAACAAAGACAAAGAAACTATTTTTTTGGTCATTATAAATTAGAGGATTTGTATGAAATATGGGGCTGGGTAAGTACCATGATTGCACGGATTATCTTGCTCCTATAATTCTTGATATAAAGTTCAATTCAGAAAATCTACTTCCCTAAATTGTTTTTATGATTTTATTAAATCTATCAGGCTAATATAAGCAAGCTAGCACAATATTAAGTATACTATCAAGATAGAAAGCTATCTAACTCTCTAGTAATGAGAAAGCTATTAAAGAAGTTTGTCATAACCTAAGAACCAAGAATATAAATAAAACATAAACATTTTCTCTTAAAAAATAACAATAACTAAGTTTTGTTTAAAATATGATAACTTAGAATAGACTACAAACTAGAAAGTGAACTAGTAATTAAATTGATAAAATACAAGACAAATCCATAAAAAAATGTCAACTATTTGGATGATTTTGGTATTTTTCAAACTATTCACAATCAGTTTTTTTCTTTTATTTTATATTAAACATAATTTGTTTATTTTTACGGTTCACAAATTTTTTAAAATTCCTTTCTCCGTTTTTGATATAAATTATTCCCCAAAACATAGTATTTGAGAGATGATTACAAACATATTGTTTGTTTTGCGTGTAAAAAAGTGTACATTTTTATTACGATAGTCCATAACGTATTATGTGGCAATAAAGTGCTTTTAAAAATTAATTAAACAAAATATAGGATAGTTGTTTATAGCTTAATTATCCTTCATATCCATTTACATAA